>VYZM01011938.1:61546-73156 GCA_013398915.1 Dromas ardeola | reverse complement strand
GTCGGGGGGAGGTCCCCAATGTCCCCTCAGAGCGGGGCCGTGCCCCGGGAGAGCCCCGCGGGCCATGCGGGACGACACTTCCCCGCCCGCACTGCGGCCCGGCAGCCACCAACGTTGATGAGAACTACACTACCCAGCGTGCACCGCGCGGGCGCGTAGCTCCTGCCCGCCCGCCTCGTTCCGCAAAGCATCACGGGACTTGTAGTCCGGACCCCGTCAAGTTTCAACCGACAAAAGTTTTCGCACGCTTTCCGGGTACCTCGCCGGTTTCCATGGCTACGCCCCGACAACCAATGGAAAGCGGGGTTCTACGCGCGGGGGGCGGGGTGGGGCGAGGGGCGGACCAATGAGGGGCGGGTTTGTTGCGGGGCGAGCTGGCAGCGGGGCCGGCGAGTCTCCTTGGGGCCGTCCCTGGCCGCGGCCTGGTGGCGCCGGGCGAAGATGGGCGGCGGCGGGAGCAGCACCCGGCGCGTCACCTTCGAGGCGGACGAGAATGAGAACATCACGGTGGTGAAGGGCGTGCGGGTGAGAGCGGGGCTCCCCCGGGGCTCCCCCCCGGGCCGGGGGCGGTTCTCGCAGGGACCCGCAGGGACACCTCGGGGCCTGGCTCGCCCCGGCCTGCCCCGAGCTCGGCCCGGTCCCTCTGCGCTGCTGGCTCCTGTCCCTGCAGCTCCGACCCCTCCCGCCTGGAGGGTGCTCTCCTCTGCCTCCAACCCCGCTCCCGCAGTGACCTCCACCCTTTCCCAGCTTTTTCAGCTGGGTTTTGTAGGGGACCGAGAGCCGTGGTGCTCGGGTGCGGTCTAGAGGCGTCTGTGGTGGCAAGAACCACGCTGTGCATAGGAACTAGTCCTGGGGGAGCCTTGTCCCCAGCCTGGTTCCCAAAGACGGGGTGCAGAACGGTTGTAGGAGAGATGTGGAACTATCAGGGCTTGGTTTGTCTTTCCCTGACCTCTACATGTGAGAGCTCCGCCCTTTCCCATATTCTGCTCTCTTACATGTGCCGTATCCCGCTTCCTCTGTACCTGCAGAAGCATTCCCATTCTTTACCGATTTATGGCATGCTGTTGCCTATAACAATCCAGAAGATAGTGTGTGTGACACAAGACACTTTAAGAAATCTCCCAGCTTAGAAATTTTTTGATAGAAGACACTGTATTTTATACCAGGAGTGATAATAAGTTGTCTTATTTTTTATTACGGCTCATAGGGAGAAGTGTTGCAGAATGAAGCGTGACAGTAGCTGCTGCCTATTTCAGCATACTAATATTTTTCAGTTCCGGTCATTTAATGCTCTCCGGCAAATAGGTGACAATAATGTTAGTGTTGACAGCAGAGTTCATCCGCTCTGAAAAATGCATAAATACTGGGAAGGGCTATTGGAATTTCTCTAAAGTGTCCTGGATCTTGAAATATTGGGAATAGAAACTGAATAATATTACATGTAATAGGAAGATCCAATTCACTAAATAAATGATGTTAGTCAATAGGACGCTCAAAAATGAATCTGTTTACATGTGTGAGACTACCTGTCAAGTTAAGCTGAGAGTTTTAGGACTGGGTTAAGAAATCTTATGCTGAAGGAAGGAATTTTACCCTTTCAGTTGCGTTTTAGGTTACAAATTTTTGCAAAACCTTTGTAACACACATTTCTGCCAGTGAGAGACGTCATGCTGTAGGTTTAGTAAAGAATTTGCTAATTAAAATTAACTCTTATGAGGAATTAAAACAGTATTTTGACAAGAACTGATGTTCGAGGAAACCTGTGGAAAGTTATTAGTTGGAAAACAAAAGCTTTCATGTTATTAATTCTTTAACTTTTTTTTTTTTTTTTCCCCATGGGCTACAATAGATGTGAAACTGGACATTGCTTTTATTCTCAGTTTAGTTCTGCATAATTTCTGACGGTATTTTTGTGCGTGTTGCACAAGTATTTTGAGGGCTTTGTCAGGATGAAGTTCCTCCTGGGTTAAGTGCTGTGTGGTATTTGACTGTCATCCAAATAACTGAGAAAGGCAAAAAGGCTGCTTAATTACAAGCAACGTGTCAAAGGGTGTTGTTTCCTTTACCCTTCCCTGTATCCTGTATTTTCTTATATCAGTTTCTTCTGTTCTGTGAGAGCCAAAATGATCTTGTTGATAGATGAGCACTCACCCTGCAAATAAGGGGGAAATAGAAAGTTAATTTTGTGTTGTGGATAGAAATTTAGCAACTATCGTATCTTATTTTGGTGCTCTATGCTGTTTATTTTTTAAAAATTTTACCCCTCTCTTTCCCCAAAAAAAGAAGTAATGGGGATAAAGGAGGAGATGCAGTCTGACTCCGGGTTTGGGGTTATATTTTTCAGCTTTCTGACAGTGTCATTGATCGTATGAAGGAACCTTCTTCACCCAGTGGAAGATCGCAGCACCGATCGGCATCTGGTGCAGGTATGCCCATGTTTTTTTGTTTTCTAACATGAGGAAGCAAATCAAATGTGCCTTTCTGAGCAGTGTAATGAACTCATTGCCATTTCGTAGGGATGATATTTTGGCATGAACTTTTTTGCTCGTCTCCTATTGAAGAAGGAAGTAGTTTGTAGGCTTTTAGAGGAGTTACATTACTCTATTTTCTTCTGACTGACACTTAAATCTAAAACACAACTGTTCAGTAGATGTGGTTTTCTAAGGTATTATCCATTGTTAAAGACCTTATTTTTTTTTAAAAAGAAAAAAAAAAAGCAGATATTCATTCCAAGTATGCATTGAGGTCTGAAGTGAAAATTCTTGTGTACTTAACACCAAATTTTAGTATAGTGAGCTTCTGTTGAAGTATACTTAAGCAAATGTTAAAAGAATAATACGCTATTTTCCTCTCATGGAATAGTGGAAATAAGTCACATACAGTTTATACAGATCGATGGCTCAAAATGATGGCTTTCTTAACATATTATATTTCATTATTGAGGCCTGTTCAAATGCATCAAACAGGCTCCATGCCAGGCAGCCTGTTTGCTAATTTAAAATACTTCAGCACAGTGAACACGATGTAGCTACTGAGGAGTGAAAATGAATGGCAGAGATTGGAGCATGTGATTTATGTTTGTCGACTCTGTGAAATGTGTGAGGTTCGAGTAAGGCTTCTTATCGGTACTCCAGAAATATTAATATCGGTATTCCCTAAGCGTGTTTTGCCTTGATACTTAAAGAAAATCCCACCAAAACTCAACACCCTGATTGAAAACAAGCCCTGTGACAGCAGTGGGCCTTGCAGCAAGACTTGAATGAGCAGAACACAGCATCTTTCTTTCATCTGAAGCATAGAAAATTGGTTTCCTGTTGCTTAATTGAAGGTGTCTGTGGTGTAGGTGTCTATATCCAAGCTGGGCTCCCTCTGTAGTCGGTAAGAAAAAGATATTTTGGGGGACATTTATCTGGCTTATTTGAGAATTTTACTTCATGATGAGATGAATTGTCCTGTAGGAACACCGGGGTGAAGAGGTCAGATGTAAGCATCTAAGGATGTCAAGCAAATCCAACACAGGATGTTTTACAAATATCAGGGCTCCCAAATGATGCTGTTTTAGGGGTTTGTTTTTCCACTTTGTGAATAGGAAGACTGTGGCATAGTGAGGGCAAGGAAAATATCGATGCTAAAAATTACTTGAACTGTCAGTTGGCTTGTGAAATGTAGTTTGCCCAGTAAAATTGCTTAGAAGTAATGCTTGCTTAAGTGAGGTTTGAATGGAGTAGCGTGTAGTTTCATGCAGGGACTGCCAGATTGTCTATCTCTTTTTCTTTTTAAATAGTAGCCTTCCCATTATGTACGTGTATTTTACTGTGGTGAAGAAGTTATTCTAGGTAAAGGATTTATATGAAATAATACTTGTGCGTCCTACCTACTCTCACGGCAGTGCTTGTTGCTTTTTCATCCTTAAACCTGGGTTATGGAAGTAGTCTTGTGAATAAGCACCTGTGATTTTTGGGATGTGGTGACTGGAGATGAAGGCTGTAATACCGCAGTAATTCTTTGCTAATTCGCAGTATGTACATATCTCGATCCTTTATTTTGTTTGGGTCTTGGAAATAGTGCTTTTGTATTTTTTTTATTTTTATTTATTGAAAGGCATAATGAATCACTTGACCGTTTGCAAGCTTATGTGTGTTTTTGCATTAAGAACCAGTGATTTAGGTGAAGTGCTTGTATTTCTCCAGGAAAGTGTAACTGGTGTTATACCTCAGTTGCTATAATGGTTTGTATTTGAGAGGATTAAATTACACTTAAGTGCACGTTTTCATCCCACCCATTCCTCTTTCATTGAATGTTTTTTGATGAAGAATTACAAAGTATTGAATTTCTTTGATGCTGTAAGGATAGTCAACCTATTTGTTTATTTTGTAGCTACATCTAACCTGTCAGGGTCTGCATATGTCTGATACGGTCTTGTTACAGGAAGGCTTCAAAGCCAGTGCTCCGATCACTTAATATCGAACTATTCTCTGCTGGTGGCTGTGGGGGCTGGATCCCAGATCTGGGGATCTTCCTTCTGTGATGCAGCAGCGCTGGGGCTTGGTGTCTTGGTAAAACTTCCTGCACTGTTAATGAGATACCTCTGTCCAGGCAGCTGCTCCCCTCGTGTTTATCAGTCTGGTGACAGTGACTTGTTTTTCTGACAGAGTGGGTCCCTCACTGGTTCTGAAGAGAGTTTTCCAGGGATGGTGGTGTTTGGAGGCTGCCTCTAGCTTTTGGATTACCAGCTGGGCAACTTTCAAACTTGACAGTTTGTTAGCCTGAATTGATATCTTTATATGTTCTAGGCAAATAACACTTTCCTATAAAAATAAAAAAGATGTCTAGAGGGAGAAACATTAGAGCTATTAAAAACAGCCCTTTCTTTAAGTCAAGTCTTTGATAGCTTTTGGTGGAGGAGTAATGGATTAGGTTACATGAAAGAATGTGTATCTTGTTGCTTGCCAATATATGATGAATTTATTGACTTCAGTTTGGGGTCCGAAAATGAAATTACATACACTTACAAAGAAATCTGACATCTAAATACTATGTCTTAAAGCATCCTAGCTTGGTTGGATCATTTTCTGACTTCTGAGTAATATTAAATGCACTAAAATATTTAACAAGTGTAAAATCTTTAAAGCATGTCTGTAATTCCTAAAGCAATATTGATGAAAAGTAATTTAGTCAGACAATGAATACTTTTTCTTTTCTTCTGAGTGTGTGTTATACCTAAAGCTTTAGTCATAATAGACAAAGGCAATGGTTTAATTCGTTTTAGCTTAGTGGATATCTGAAAAGCTAATAGTCTATTATGGGGAAAAAAAAAAACAAATGCTTAAATTATCAAGAGTCTCTGCATCTCAGACAGCCATTTTTTTCCCTTTGCAGAAACAGATTACACTGAGGATACGGAAGATTTTTATCTTTTCTTTTTTTTTTTAATTGTATTATTTGTTATTGTTACTCTACTGTCCTCCTGAAAACAAATCAGTAAAGGACCCATGTCATAAAGTACTATGTATTGTGTAGGTGCGTAATCAAGTGAGCACTGCTGATGCCTCCTCAGAAATTGGGTTAGACCTGGCATGTTTCCAATGGAGAAAAATATATTTTTTAGCCTTGTTCATTTGTGTGAAATTATACCTTTTAATTGTGTACTCTGTTGTGTTGGCATCCATGTCTTTTGGTGGAGTTTCAGTGGCCCAGGGTATCTTGGGTCAATCAGAAACACATAAGGAAGTATTGTTGAGATGTACAGAAATGAGTATTTGAAGAATTTGGTTGTAGTTGGAGATGCAACCAGGATTTAACTCAGCTTTAGGAGAGCACACTTCATCTTGTGAAGAGAGCTTGTTGGTGGGATCCCATGGGAGGCAGCTCTGAGGGATAAGCTCAGGAAAGCTGTGAGGTCCTTAAGGACAACCTCCTCCTAGTGCGATAAGGTTCCATTCCAGTTCTCAGGAAAATTAATAGATATATTGGGAGGCTGGTCTGGTTAAACAGGGAGCTCGTGATAGACCTTCAGTGTAAAAATGAGGCCAGCAGGAGGTGGAAGCAGAGACAGACTACGAAATGAGCGGGTTTGTGGATGAGGGGAAGGCAGTAGATGTCACATACCTCAACTTCAGCAAGGTGTTCAACACTGTCTCTCCCAATATTCTTATTTCCAAGTTAGGACGTTGCAGTGTAGATGACTGGACAACAAGTTAGGTTAAAAAGCCTGGTTGGATGGTCGGAGTCAGAGGACTGTGGTTAATGGGTCATACTCTACCTGGAGGCTGGTATCACGCAGGGTTCTGCAGGAGTCTGTCCCGTTTAGCAGCTTTATCAGTCTCCTGGAGAAGGAGGAGGACTATGTGCTCCTCAATGCAGATCACCCCACATTGGTGGCGTTTCGTGTCGATGCATCATGTGGGGGCAGGAGATAGTGGACGTTGAAGCAGGAGAGGTTCAGAGTGGCAGTAAGGAAAAGCTTTGTCACGATGAGACCAGTTGGAAGAGGTTTCCCAGCGGGATTGTGCAGCCTCCATCCGTGGAGGCTTTTGAGATCTGAGTGGACAAACCGATGAGCAATCTGGTCTGATTTGAATGGTGATCCTGCTTTGAGCAGAGAGTTTGACAAAATGACTTCCTGAGGCTCCTTCCAACGTGAATGATGCTGTGATCTTGCAATTTGGCAGTAGGGTGTGAAAATAAGTTTGCTAAGTGGCACAGAACATTTTTAATCCTTATAATGTGAGAAGGCACCATTGTGACCACTTGGGGTGGTCTCTTGCAATGTGCAGCCCAAGAGAACGTGGCTAAGAACTTTTACACCAGAGTCATTGCCCTTATTCCTTTTTCTGGCCTTTAGGAAGATATATATATATATATATATGTTTTTTTTTTTTTTTAAAGAATTACAGCATGTACTGATGGTATTAGTAATTGTGGATAGTCAGATGTTACATGGAAAAAAAAAAAGTAAAACTGGAATACCTCATGATAAATATTGTGGGAGGCTCTGCTTTATTTCTTGTAACTTTGAATTGTTTTGTATTTTCACTTTTTATGAGTATGTGGAAGTTTACAGAGTTTGGGTATATTTATGCCAGTTAAGCAAGAATCCTCTGCAAATAAATCCCATTAGTTCTGTGGCCTTTAATGTATTAATTGTTTACATCTACCTTTTTGTTGCAACAACACTTTCTCTGCATAAACTGAAAGGTGAAGTAAAAATGACGTTTCTGTTGGTTTTATTTTGTAAAATTCCTCTTACTTTCAGAAAGGGGAAAAAAACAGAGGTTTAGCAAGACGTTTTGGTGCATGGGTTTCCCTGCTGTTTATCTTGCTGTGAGACACCACAAATCTCAGGCAGTTCCTTTCAGCCAGTGGCACGGATTTGCAACCTTTCTTCTTGTAGTAGCAACCAGCAGAGCTTGGTCTCTCCATCTGGTAATGCTTAATTTGCCCTCTTCTAGGTGCCGTTCTGTGTACTCTTTAGAAGAAGGTTTTAAACTTAACGGGTACCAAAACCCTTTGTGAAGTAATTCAAGTCGGAAACCCCAGTCAACAAACTGAGCTGGTCTGTGGACCACTGGTAGCCTGGAAGGCCATGATTTGCATCTTATAGAATATTGGTTTTGTTTTTAATAGTATTCTTGTGATTTTGCTTTGATTTCCCTCTGACTTCTAGGGGGAAAACAAAATAGTTTTTCGAAGGAATGCAGAGATATTTGTGAGAAATACCGATGACTTGGTCTGAAACTCTCGGAAGCCTCTAATGTAGCTGTCATGGCAAGAATACATTCCAAAGAATATTTGGCAGTTTTGTTGGGTAAGGTTCATCCTACTGTTCTTTTTGAAGGAGGTAGATGTATGGTGTAATACATTGACTTGTAGGGGAAGGGCAGCGTCATCGGAAGCTTATGACACCGAGGCAATAGCCTACTCGGGGTCTATATTTTTTTGATGTGTGACCTAAATTTGAGCAAGCCATCCTGGGTATTCTTGCACATGTGATACTGCAGTGCTCACTCCAGCTCTCCTGCAGCTTGCTATATGGCCACTTAGTTGTCACTGGGTTTCTTGGAGATAACTTTATTTTCAGTGATGTGTATTGATATTCTTTGGGTTAAAGATTCACTATTGATGGAAGTATTTTATTATCAAAAGGTGAAATGTCTTGTAACTCACTAGACTGCTAAAGATGCCAAACTTTTAATGCTGTCACTGTAACAGCAAATCTTTAGTCGAGTCTGACATTCATGTCACTGAATTGCAGGAATATAGGGAAGATAGAATTATGCATGGAAGATGAAGCAAGTACTGCATAAATTAAAGTTCTCACTGTCGATGTGACATGCAAGGTGTTCTGTGAACGCTTTCAGGTGGATGGGTATGTCCTTGTAAAATGGTACTGAAATTAGAAGGAAAAACTAGCAAGTAATGCAGCTTGTACATCTGTGGTTTTTTTCTTTTAGTTCACAGTAATTTGAAATTCAGGGCTGTGGAAGGGCTTAGTTCAATTCATGTCCTCAAAGTACCATGTTAACCCCATGAAAAAGATGGTGCGTAATTAATGGAGAGTTGGGTAGGCATGATGAGAATATTAGAGTAGGCAAAATGTCCTAATTTAATTGTTTAAAAGGCTTGTATTGTCGAATATGGAAAAAGTACATAGTTGTATAAGAGGAACATCTAGAACCTTACGAATACTAGTCTCGCTTATCAACAGAAATTTTTAAGGTGTGAATGAAAAAGCCTGGATGTGCCTGGAGTACTCTCTGGTACTATATTCCCAATATTCCCAATGTTTGTCTGATTCAAAAGTAGTGTTTTGACTCTTCACTGAAATACTGTCTTAGAGATGTCATCAAGACTGCGCCTTTGGGCTGCCCACTTTAATTACATTTCGAGTGCTGATAGATCCCGTGGAACAACAGACATTTTAAACACGTGTCCAGAGGTAGAACAAGAACGAATGGCAAAAGGTGTTGGAACTTCTCATGCCCATGTTATGTATTTGAGGCTTTAGTCTGATATTACAACTAACTTCATCTAACGCTCTCACCTCTGATCATGTCTGTTCCTATAATAACTTGGTGTCCAGTGATCTACCATCCAGAAACACTCTACAAGAAGAGTTTTGTATCAGTTTAGCTCCCTTGGTTGAACCTTTGTGTATTCAGCGAAGGGAAGCAGGAGCACGTGCAGGGAAATAGTGTCACTTTTCCGTTTTGGTGGTGACCACCTTTTGGAATAGCTTTGCAGATTATGTCAAACTTAAGTTTTTATTCCCTGAATCAGCTGCTTAAGCAACTTCACCACTGGTCATCAAAGTGCCAGACCTAGTGGAAGGGAGTAAGCCCAATCATGCTTAATTAATGGAGGTGGAGAGCACAGAGATTGCTCAAGCGGTCTGGACTGTATCTTCAGCAGGAGAGTGTTGCGAGGTGAAACAATCCTCAAGCTTATGTAGACTAGATATATATTTTTTTTTCCCCCTAATACGGAAATAATATTTTATGTTCTTCAAGGAAAGGCTAACTTTTTTTCCCCCTTAAACAGAAAATAACTTTTACAGGTAAATTAGTAATAACAATTAAAAAAAGCTGACCTACTAGCCCCCTGAAATCTTATTTATCTCTCAGTATAGCAGTGGGCTGCATGAAATACATACACTTGAATACTGCATGAAATACATACACTTAAATGACATTTGAGTTAATGTTAACCTGGAGTTTGGCATGGTATAAATTTGGCTTAAGTTTGATTGTTCAGTTGGAAGGATGGGAAGAGGTAGAAGTAGAGAAGGTAGAAGAAGTAGAAGAGGTCCCTCCATCTCTCCATTCCTCTCTCCCTCTGTTTCTTTCATTGTAGTGAAATGACCATGTTCAACTTTGTATGAAAAAGTGGTCTGTGTGTGGGAGGCATTTAAGGCTGGAATTGCAGTAATTGATTCCCATCCTCCCTCTCTCCTTCTGCTTCTGCTATTGCTTTATTTGTTGTTGTTCAGTGTTGTAAGGGGAACTAAAGAAATTAATTCTGAGGTTTGCAAGGGTTCTGCAAATGGAGGAATTAGGTTTTTGAGAGTTTGTGGGATTGAGTTGTGTTTTGTGTTTTTTGTTTTTCGTGTCTTCCCCCTACATGAGGATCAGGCAGAAAGCCAATATATCCCATGCATATTGTCAAATATTAAGGGGACATTGATTGATTTATTCAGGGGATCTTGTTTTACAACTGATAGAGAACTTTTGATGTTCCAAATGAAATTTAAAGAAAGAATACTCGATGTGTCAGGTCCTGTCCTACTCGTATGCATAAGTAACTTGGTCTCAGGCCACGGTAGGTTCATTGTGATGATAGTCAGCTGCTTTTATAGTTTTTTGTCTTTTAGAAATGGTTTTCTATGTGTATGGCTTTTTGCAGATAGGCAGAATTTATCTTTCCATGGGCATTCATTTAGAAGTGTCATTTTTGTTTCTATATATTCTTAGAAACAGGTAATTCTTATGTACTGCATACTGTGTGCTTTTTGGTCTCTAGTGGATTTGTCGAAATTAAATTTCATGCTATTCTGCTTAAGGCTGCATGTGCTCTATTAGGGTTTACTGAGTGCAGACGTTTGCTCTAAAAATCTTTCGGAGTAGTTGTGCGGTACACATATAAAGCAATTTTTGTCGTAGCTAGTCTAACAAGCATATCCAAAGTATTAGCTTAGAAATGGCTTGCGAGTTAAAAGTTAGAACCACCTGCTTTTTGATGTGGGAGCACAAGATTCATGCATGCTAAAACATAATCTTCCAGTAGATAGCAGAAAATCGTGTTGAAAAACAACTGTTGGTGGCTGGCATGTGATTCTTGTATTAATTTCTAGTGCTGCAGTAAGCTTAATTAGGAAAGCCAGGGAAACTGTCTCTAGAAACACAGAAGAAAAAAATTAACCTGGGAAAAAGAGATTGGGCACAGTTCATGGAGCCCTTTGAAAAACAACATGTAATAATGAGTTTTAAGGGCTAAATGGTTATGCTTTTATGCGTGGAATTGGTGCCATTGCCTTTTACTAGTTGCAAGTACTGAATTGTTTCGTAGTTAAATCCTGGCAAAGTTTTAGACCTTTGAGCATAGACAGTCGGAGCCTTAGGCTGAACTTTTTGAAAATGCAGCTGGAGTTTGCAGACGACACCAAGTTGGGTGGGAGCATCGACCTGCTTGAGGGTAGAAAGGCTTTGCAGAGGGATCTGGACAGGCTGGATCGATGGGCCGAGGCCAACAGTGTGAGGTTCACCAAGGCCAAGTGCCAGGTCCTGCACTTGGGTCACACCAACCCCATGGACGCTACAGGCTGGGGGCAGAGTGGCTGGAGAGCTGCCTGGCAGAAAAGGACCTGGGGGTGTTGGTCAACAGCCGGCTGAATATGAGCCAGCAGCGTGCCCAGGTGGCCAAGGCGGCCAACAGCATCCTGGCCTGTATCAGGAACAGTGTGGCCAGCAGGACTGGGGCAGTGATTGTCCCCCTGGACTGGGCACTGGTGAGGCCCCACCTCCAGTGCTGTGTCCAGTTTTGGGCCCCTCACCACAGGAAAGACCCTGAGGTGCTGGAGCGTGTCCAGAGAAGGGCAACAGAGCTGGTGAGGGG
>VYZM01011938.1:7759-61468 GCA_013398915.1 Dromas ardeola | reverse complement strand
CTTCTCCCAAGGAACAGGCGATGGGACAAGAGGAAACGGCCTCAAGTTGCTCCAGGGGAGGTCTAGATTGGATATTAGGAAACATTTTTTCACCGAAAGGGTTGTCAAGCCTTGGCACAGGCCGCCCAGGGAAGTGGCGGAGTCGCCATCCCTGGAGGTATTTAAAAGACGGGTAGACGTAGTTTAGAGATATGGTTTAGTGGTGGGTTTTGTCAGGGTTAGGTTGATGGTTGAACTTGATTATCTGAAAGGTCCCTTCCAACCTAGGTGATTCTGTGATTCTAAATGTTTGAGGCAGACTCATGGAAAGACAGTGTGGGGTTTTTTGAGTTGTGTTGGGTTTTTTTTGTGTTAGAATTAAATAAAAATCTATCTGGCAACATTTTTTTTTTTTTTTCTTTCTTTCATTTTTTTTTTCTTAGTTCCAGTTACATTATCTGTTAGAAATTGGAATTTGGTAGATGATGATGCCTGTTTGGGACACATTTGTTGTGGTTCTTATTAGAAATCTCCCAGGTATGCTCTTGCAGAAATCGGAGTTCACCCGTGTTCAAGTTCTTGGTTAACATTGAGAGTTATATGCGCTGAAGATTGCCAGTAGTATTCATTGAGCTATTTAATATTTCCTCTGAAATTTCAGCCTTTGACTTCTCTAGTCCATGCTGAGTCTGGGCACCAGAGTAAAAACCAGCTATTTCTCCTTTGTCCTTCAGCGACCTTCCTGGGATTATAGGTCAAAAAAGACTAGATAGCTGGCTAAGATAAAAGGGTATGTAATTTAAAGGATTGTTAGACTAGAAGTCAGTTGGAGCAGTTTGAATGATTTTGCTATCTTAAAGAACAAAATGAAAAATATTGATAATTTTAATGAAAGAAAACCAATGACTAAATTAGAACTGTTTGCTCTCACCAGTATTAGTCTTGATAGCACTACGCAAGGAAATTGTCATTCTGCTATATAGCATCCTCTCTCGTTTTATGGTAAAATATATTCTTATCCAAATCATCTCTCCAGTTACTACAACTGTCAATAAAATGAAAAGAACAGAGGGACTGCTATAAGGGGAGAATCTATCAAAATATTTCTAAACCGAGTCTCCAATGAACAGGTAAGAGGTGGTGGTGCAGGACAAGGAGACCTCCAAGTGATAAAATCTTGTGGTTTTAATAGTAAACGCTACTTTTCTTTCCCTCACGGTTTGTTTACCAGTTAGAGAATCTTCAGTGTGCTATTAAAGAATACTTTAAGTGTATGATTTATTGCATTAAGATGAAAAGAAAAGCTTTGTTTTATTCTTTCATCTTCAGGCTGCAGCAAAGTGTTACTAAAACTCTTCATCACTTGTCAGATGAGGCAGGTTAAGTGTATTGTGTAAGTGCTGCTTCTTGAAAGCTTTGTACTGGTTGTTTTTTAGTTAAACAGGAGGTAACCTCTTAGAGACTTATTTTCTTCTGCCCCAGGGGAACAGTATGCAGTTTCCTCTACTGCTGCAGTTTTTTTTCTTTCCAAGACTGGTGTGCATGTGTACTGAACTCCTTGATTTTCCGTGATCTCATGTTGAGATACAGAACTAAAGTTTTGGGGAACACCAGACTGAAAATTGCATTTTTCAGGTATTGCTCCCTGTTTTTTTTGAAATGTAAATCTCAAAAATAGAAGCAGGGCATTCTTTCTTGCCTTTGCTTGCAAGGTTGGTTGTGCACCTCTGACAATGCTTCATGAAGCCAGTTTATCTGATTCTCATTTTTAGCTTCATTAACCGTGTTTGATTTCACCTAATGTTAATCATCTGAAAAATAAGCATCTAATCTAAGCTAGTAGTTTAGTTTTAGGGTGAGATGTGGTGGTTCATCCCATCCTCTGAAAGGCTTCTATTTCTCCTTAATCTCTGAAGTTTTACACAGAAAGAGTTGAGATGGGTAGTTCATCTGAGGTGCTTGACTTTTTTTCTTAGTTTCTTTTTTTTTTCTTCCCTCTTTCTTTCTTGGTGAGAAGGAGGCAGTTTATTGTAAGAGAAAGGACTCAATTATCCCTGATGTTACTAAGTGACATTTCTCAACAGGGGGGGATGGCACTGAGGAGTCTGAAATTTAAGTAGAAAGAGCAGTATCTGCAGATAATGGTGAAAAGAATTAATAAAGGCAGTGATTATACAGAAGAGTGACTTCAATGCTAATCAGAAACCTAAGGAAACTGTAATTTTTGGGAAGCAGCACTGTATATCACGTCCCATCACTTTGTCAACGAAGTTTTGACTGAAGACCAGTCTTCTGTTGCTGTGCCAGTCTGTCTGTTGAGGAGATTGCTGAGCACGCTGGCTCCTTTTAATCTGCTCTCTCATTTCCAGAGGAGAGAATGTTTTACTCAAAAGAAAAAGTGAACCTCATATATTTGGAAGCATCTTTGCTGACATCAGATTACTCTTTCTCCTTAGGCTTTTCGTATCTGACCTCTTGCCCACTCAAACAGCCTCTTCTTTTTCCCTGCACTTTTTATTAAATTAAATTCCTGAATTTGCTTTCTGGTATTTGAGATGCTACTAACTCCTGCATTTGCTCATTCATGCTGGGTTAACTTGCTACGTGGTGACTACTCAACGCAGTTTATTCCTAGAATGGAATTGGATCTCCTTTATTTTTAGCAATACTGCTACTTGCTACATCCTTCTGGAATATCTTGTTTTTCTTACTGTGAACAACTTACACCATTTCCACCACTGATAGCTTTTTAGTGTTGTAAGTATTACATCAGTTTAGAGACCAGTCATTTGAAAGTGTGTTTTTTTTTTTTTTTTAGCAGATCTCATTACCCGTTATTAAAAATATAGGTTATTGTTGTTGCAAGAATTTTAAGCGTTTTGGCATTTGTCTTTTATTTTTATATACCTTCTGAATAATGAAGGTAGTCGTAAACATCATAGTTTCCTACTGTTTACAACCAGTTTTCAGTTCTTATTACAAGCAGTAATACAGTGCTAAATATTAGTCTGAAAATACTTCAGTTACCACATTTCAGAGTTGACAATAGTGTAGCGCTCTGCTGACAATTAAATGCAAAGTCGGTTTTGCTGCAGTTGAAGGAAGACACGTTACGATGCTTTGGAAATCACCTCCACTTTCCTCAGCAGAACCAAATCCTTGTGCCCTTGATGCTTTTGTGGTGCATAGATTTGAAATGTGTACATTGGCTATTTCTGACCTGCCTTCTCCTGTCGTACCATAAATATTACATGGAACAAGTGTTCTGTCACTTCGTTACTAAAGCTTGACTTTCAGATTATTCTCTAAAATAAATATGCTGCTGTATGGGATGTGGGAAATGAGAGACGTTAGCTTCGTACTTACAGATTCTCCTGCAGCTCCCTTTGAAAGTCAGTGGTTCTCATTTACAGGACCTTGTTACAAATGCTGTTTAAATTCTTTTCCTTGTACCCTTCTCGAGTCAGCAGCGATGAGACCGAATGTGCTGTAGTTTGCATCTGAGCTGAATAAACAAATTCCGGAATTACTGTTTTCTCTGCACTGATACAAAACATCCATATATCAGCCTGTTGTTATAACTTGAATGAATGAACAGGAGATTAGATTTGAGCGAGCCACAACAGCTGTTAAAGATCCACTTATTTATCACTGCAGGCTTCTTTGTACCTAATTTTAGGTGAAGTGATTGCTTTCAGGCTTTGTGCACAGTTTCAGTGCCCATGTCATTGATAAATAAAATCATAACTTGATAAGGAGATGGTTACCTTTTCTTTTTTTTTTTTGAATAGTCAGCTTCTACTGGAAAATTCTTGCTCCCTTTAAAATTTAACACTAAGTTGTTAGATTGCTTTAAATGTACAAATAAGAATTTTGGCATCTTGATTTATCTTTCAATGCAACTCTAACCACTGAGAAATCTGGTTAATGGGATCAGCAGATTTATTGATGAGTGTTATCTTTGCGTGAAATACTTTTTTTTCTTTTCTTTCGTTAACCTTTACCTGTAAAGACACAGTTTCACTGCTTGTTTTGCTTGTTTTTTTCACAGTATCATTGCATTACGGCCTCTTATAATTTGTTTTTATCTTCCCTTTTTCTCAGATTAACCAGTTTTATCCAAACTAGTCAGAGAGGTGGATTTCTCAAGGAAAATGAATTTATTTACACATTTTCTGACAATTTGCAAATGGATTGGTGACAATGGCACTATTGCAATGTTTCCTGATATGATTATTGACCAGTGTTATATATCATAGAGCATCTTCATACTGTTGAACTGATTTGCAAAGCAAAAATAAGTACTCATGTATCCAGCAATGTGTCTTGCAACTTACTTTATTTGAGCATTAAGACTTTTGTTGCACTCCTAGAAATTTCCTGAAAAGGATGTGTTCAGAATGGATGGGGGAAGCTTCTTACTGGGTGCGGATCTGCTGCAGAATGGTAACAAAGGTCTCTCTTTCCAGCAAGCACCCATTCCTTTTCCATCGTTATCATCTGTATTCTTTTTCCATCATTATTGTCTCTTCCAGACTCTTTTCAGTGGAGCCCAGCAACAGGACAAGGGGCAACGTGCGCAAACTGGAACACGGGAAATTCCATCTCAACATGAGGAAAAGCTTTTTACTTTGAGGGTGGCAGAGCCCTGGCACAGGCTGCCCAGAGAGGTGGTCGAGTCTCCTCCTCTGGAGACATTCGAAACCCACCTGAACGTGTTCCTGTCCAGCCTGCTCTGGGTGGCCCTGCTCTGGCAGGGGGATTAGACTAGATGATCTCCAGAGGCTCATTCCACCCCCCGCCATTCTGTGATTCTGTGTGATTCCTTGTTTAATTGTAGATTTGTCTTTCTGAATCCCGTATCGTTCCACCTTACCAGTGGTTTGAAATTTCTGTATTCATCTTTCCATCCCCCTTCTTACTGGATTCCTTCACCAGTCCCTTCCCTTCAAAATGGTTGGTCTCCTCAGCCAGAAAGGGAATGGTACCTCCCGCTGTAACCTTGTCTGGAAAAAATTGAGAGCATTGCTGGTGAGAAAGGAAAGATGGTTTGATGATAGGGTTGAGCTTGGAGGAGATAATGATATGTGGAGACTTGCAGCAAGAGCTTCTGCAGCTGTACCTGATGCATATAGAATCATTTCCGTTGGAAAAGACCCTTAAGATCATCAAGTCCAACTGTTGAAAGGCAGAGCTTGGGGAATCCTGGAGGGTTCCGAGACTGCAGAAAAGCCTGTGCATCAATGAGCTTCAGGGATCTGGGAGAGCTTGGGGCAATATAAGGTGGGGAGACCTTTGGGGCAATGCATGCAAATGGGCCAGATGAGGTTTTGGAAGGCCCTGGAGCTGGTGGTTGTGCTGCTGTTGTTGGCATGCTTTCTGATGCTTGGCTGTCACATGCATTTGTAATTCAGCAGCCGAAGGGAAGGAACTGGGCGCAGAAAGATGCCGTCCTTTGAGAGCAATATTGGGGTAGGACAAACAAGCAATTGCTCCATTCTTTAGTAGAATTAAAATATAACTTCATAAATTTCACATGTCTTGTGGGAGCTTTAAGTAGCAGAGTAGTTACGAGTTAGTGACTGATACTGGTATCAACGTGTGTTGATATCGGTACAGGATGGTGATTTGGAACCGCAGTTTTACAGCATTCCCTACCGCGTGACCCCTCAGGAGGCTGGGAGACCTGTGAATTCCACCCTGCTACAGGACAGGTAGGGAAAACTCTCGGGTAGTATGTTGTGCTACTGATCAGTCAATACAAGTGGGCAGTCACTGTGTGTGTAACCCACTGTGCGGGTTATTGTGTATATAAGAGGAATAGAACCGGAATCTATGAGAAGCCAGGTTGTCGTTAATTTAGTTGCTCATGGGAAGGAAAATACCATTGTTTTTTAGTTTCACAAAGCAGAGAGAGAATTTCCTCTGGCATTTGGAGCGATGAGTGTGCGGCTGGCTTTAGAAATAGTGTAAGCAATAGTGAAGGGTTGAATGTCAGAAGGCTGATGAAGCGTCATCGTCATGAAGCTGTATCCTCCCGCAAATACCAGTCTTTGGTTGTGTTCCTTTATGTTTATTTGCCTTGCCCTCTTTTTCCTTATGGATTGCTTGGATTGGTTTGCTATGAAAGGACAGGCTCTATCATCGGGCATGATAAGATCGTTTAAAGTTATCAACGTGTGAATGGAATACAAAATTCCAGTTTAGGTTGAACAGTTAAGTGAATAACAATTTATATTTTGCAAACATTTATTTATGAAAAAGAGGAGTGGATTGTTCCTTATATGTGTGTACAGTCATTTGCCCTATGTGTATAGAATGCACAATATCAGAAAATAACATTATTCTTTGTTGCATTACCTATTCATGCTAACGCATCCCTTTCATTTACTCATTGGAAGTCTTCATTTACCTTCTTTGGGTAGCAAGGCCCGTTCCCTATGCTTTGAACCACATTTATGTAAAAGCAGGGCCCCCTGCCCCACAAACAGTTGACACATGGACATTTGACAATAAAATTCAATGCCTAGAGCTACTCTGAGCTTGTATTCCCACCAGTGGAAAGGTACGTGAAAGTATCCTCAAGAGACGGCTTTCTGATTCAGCGTGATGAGCAGCTTTGTGAATCGTCTTGTTACTGTCCAAAGCGACTACAATCTGGAGCTGTAATTGGGTAAAACTGACTTTTCAGTGCCACTGATAGTGTGCAATCACAGCTGGAGGATCCTCTTAAAGATGATGGTAGTAGATGGACTGAATAGCAAAATTTGCTATTTATGTAGCCTTGACAGTACAGAGAGTCCCATGTGGGAGGGCTGGCCTGTGCAACAGCGGTTAGTAATTCTTTGCAATTAGTGTTAACTTCTAAATGTAAAACTAACGAGATGTTTTAGTTTATAAACCCTTTTACCTAGCTATCACGTGTAGAAATGCATGATTATTGCACTGTCATCTATAGCGGTAGGCGGCTTTCATTGAAATCCATGTGGTGACAGAATTTAGAAATGTTTTTGTCCAAGAAAATAAAAGGGATACCACTAAATTTCCCCATGCTGCCAGATTAAATAACTTTACAATAAACTTACGAATTGTAAAAATCAGAAACTGGACAACTTAAAATGTCCTGAAAGAACACTGCGTGCTTAATCCTGTTGAAAGCAGAATCATAAAATCCTTCCCCTCATTGCTTTCAATACGATTATTTTTTAAATGTCGACTTGCGGAATCCTGATGCTTTTATTCATTGTATTCAGCAAGAGAAGCCTCACAGTGTATGTACAGTAGGAATTACTAGCACAGAGAGCTGAAATAGCAAATCTCTCAACCGTTGTTTTCAATCTAAGGGTGTTCTGCCAGTGATAGTTTTGAAAAGGTATGTGGTACTTCTGTTTTCATTACTATTATTTTTGTTGTTTATTATTCAAAATGAACAGGACAGTAAAATAACTTATGGCTAAATAGCTGCTGAAATAAGTTATTTCATACATATATACACTTATATTACGGAGGTGGGTGAGAAGGAGGGGTTATTAAGAAGGTTCGGTTGAACAACCTTGTAAGGGCATTGAGAACAACTTAAAAAGTTATGATAAAACTTCATGTAGTCATGTAGCTGGCACAGCAGGAATTCCTAGAGAAACCAAAAATTAGGTACATTTTTATTTTAACTGGATTCTTTAACTCAATCCACTTAGTGCTAAAGGACTTATTTTATTAGCTGTCACATGTTTCAAGATCTATTGCCCTTATTTCAAGTTTCTTCTCTTGCGGTGCTTTCCTGTGTCTGTCGCTTGTTAGGTATAACTTAAGTTAGTGCCGACAGTCTGAGCTTGGCGTGAACGGGGGAGAGTTTGATGTGTTCTCTGGGCAGCGGGAAAACCCAGAGTGGGTACGGCATGAGGAATGTGTAGTGGGAGAGCTCACGCGCTTATTGTTCAGTCATCGGTGACTGGAAGGGCTGTGGGATGGCTTTGTCATGCACGGAGCTTTGCTCCTGTGTCCTTGCTTCTTGACTGCTACCCCTTCATTCTCCTGTGCTCCATTTCTACTTTCTGTGTTGGTTAAAAGAACTAATTCTAAGTTTAGCCTCAGGATTTTATATTTTTCAATTTTACTTCTTTTCTGTGGATTGTATACATCCATTTCTGTTTACTTGATTTTTCTGTTAGTTTATTAGAACATAACCTTGGACACGGTGGGGAGTAATGAAAGTTCTTCTCTGCTTTTCTTGTTTAGGTGTGAATCTCAGAAATGAGTTATTCTTGTTAAATAGAGCTGTTAAGCACAGGCAAATAGAACCCAATTCAAAGAATCGCAGGGGAAAACCTCGTAATCCTCCTCTCCTCAGTTTTTTTTCCAGCCCCTCTCGTAAATTCATTGTTGGGATTTACTGCTAAAGTTACAACAATAATATTATACTGAAAAGAAGATGTTCCAAATATAATATGAACTAATTTTGCTTTATTATTTCTAGATCACGTACCATCTTGTTTCTAATTTAAATTAGTATAAATTGATTGATATCCACATTTACATTGTAAAATAGATAATGTAATATATGCAGGAGCGCCTTTGGAAACTAAAATATTAAATATTTTTAAATTATGCACACTTAATTGCGTTGTTTTCATATTTAATTATCCTATGAGCTTGTTTAAGTATTGCTGCACATTGCCAATATTTAACAGTTAATACAAATTTCTGTCCTTGGAGGCGTGCTGTATGTTTGTAGTGAATCCGTGATTGTAGGAAGTGTCTGTAATTCAGAATTTAAATGGAAGAGTGCTGTATGTGTTGGTTGTTAAATTTGTATGAGTCTGAAAACAGAATTTATTCTTAAGAATGCTATTCTTTCAAAATAATAATAAAACCCGCCCCAAAACAACAAAACCCCAGACCTGTTCAAATAGTGACCGTGCACTGATCCATGGCTTATAATAAAGAAATTTGGGAAATGCGTAATAAGGTCACTCATGCAAGTGACTGTTCTCGCACACGTAGATACTTGTTTCTGGTGATTCATTGTACATACACCAGGGAACTTACAGAGGGTCTCTAAGGGATTCCTTTGCGGTTGAAAGAAACAGGGAGAAAAACAGATACTTTGGTCGGTAAAGCAAATAACTTAGTTCTGGAGTTTTTTCTTCAGTGCTGGTGGAGTGAAGGGACGGTTCGTTACTTTTTCCATTGAGCATAAGGCTAATTTGGACAATTTACAGGGTTAGACACAGGTACGACAGTGTTTGAAAGCCATTAAATCTTTTTAAAACTTGTATGCCGGGAATACTGATGTACTAACCATTACAATGCTTCCTTGTTTCCTCTTGTATGCTGTTACCAGCAAATCCAGGCTATTTCAAAAATAATACGTAAAGAAGGAAGAGTATATTTAATGGTGTCATTGACTTACCGCCTACTTTAAGCACACTAACTATATTTGCTATGGCTTTAATAGACATTGAAATCATACAGTTTGATTTCAAAACTGGAAGTCTACCTATTTTCTTTGGCGTGCAATGACTATTTATATGGCTTTCTTAAAAACTTATGTTTTTAGGAGTCCAGGATCAGAGTTGCTTGACAGTGTTACTGATATCCAAAGCAAACTAAAGCATGTAATTCTACCAGCAAATCTTATGCTCGTAAGAGTTACCTGACTGACAGCTCTGATGAGCTGAAGCTTCTACATGTGCACAGACAGCACGTAGCATGGGTGGGTGCAGATGGACTGTCTTGCATTGATTTACCAGTTACTTTAACCTGCACCTCAAGTAACCTGTTTCAGGGGTGAGGCAAAGTTTTGGTTTTTTTTTTTTTTTTTCCATGGTTAGCCGCTTGAGACAACTTTGAGAATGTCAGGAAAGGTAACACTGGTTTCTTGGTCTTTAATTGACTAAGAAATAAATGATACACAACTTTTTTCAGGTCTAGTGAAAATTATTGTATGCTGCCTGAGTGCCTGTCATTTGTATAGTTGGCTACTTTTTCTAATTTTAGAGTTATGGATTTGATATTTTGTATTTTCTCTGCTGTTCAACTTAAATGGCTACTGTTGATATTGATGTTTTTTTGTGTGATGTATGGAATTTAGATATGGACGAAACCGGAGTGTTTCTTAAGAATAAATTGAGGGTATTTGCATATTATAATATTTATGTATTATGTGTCTTAAATTGGAATGTGGGTGGGAAAAGTGTGTTGATTGTGGAAGACCCATAATGTGTTTATAAGCCCGTAGATTGACGCTGGGAAGGTACCAGGTTGCTGACTTACGCTTTCCGATTCAATATTTATGACTGTTAGCGCGCCGTTAGAAATTTTCCTTGTGACATCTTCATTAACTTTAATGTCTACGAAGCTGCAGTTGCCCTGCCAGCTACTGAGACGGATGATGGGGTTGAAGGCAGCCCTAAGGTACGTTGTCCCAAGTGAGCTGGTTAATGTTCATACTTAATGTGCACGGGGACGTGAGAACGGCCTTGGTGGATCAGATCAATGGCTTGAATCCCCCGGTGCTCTGTTGTCAATACCAGATGCTTCAGAGGTGAATGCAAGAAATTCCGCAGAAAGTAATTGTGAAATAGTTTTTCCAGCAAAAAAAAAGAACTATTCCTGTTTCTGGCAATGATTGGTACATACCTTGAAGCAGTGTTCTCCACCTCCACTTTATATACTATGTAGCCTGTTGGTGTTCTTTAGTCTTATTTTTCCGCCCCTTGATTTTTTGGCTTCAGCAAAAATAGTTGACAATATATTGTCCACTGTGTATTTCAAATATTACAAAAATAAAAATCTTTTAAATGCTGCATTGTCCACTTTGTTGTGAGCCTTTTTAGCAACGTGTGATGGAAGTATGAAGCCCAAAGCTGCCTATTTTACGTTATTACTTCCTATACCTTCACTCTTCTCTGTGTTGAGCCATCTTGGGTTTTTTTCCCATTATTTCTATGTGCTTTCCCAAAGGAAAATGGTTGTGTGGTAGTGCCATACCAGTTGTCTTCTGATAACTTCTGAATTTATTAATCTATTTCAGCCAAATTTAATTAAGGGGAGGCTGAATGACTCAAGGTCCTGATATTTCTCTGGGTCTTGAGGAATCAAGGGCTAGGTAGAAAAGAGACAGTAAGACAAATGCCTCTATGGAGAGAAGGTCTTCAGCTGCCTGGGCTGTTTTGCCAAAGGTTTACCACTCCACACGTTCAGCAAAAGCAACTGCAGCCTGTGCTGTGTACCGCCAAGCTGAGACAGGCGAGAGAGATGAAGTTTGGAGACGGGAGAAAGGCTCAAGGAAGATGATGTCATAGGGACCAGGAAGATGATGTCATAGGGACCAGGAAGATGATGTCATAGGGACCAGGAAGATGATGTCATAGGGACAAGAGAGATCGGCTTGACTTAAGGTGAGGGGGCAGAGAAACCCGCAATGTGGATCTGTGAGAAACCAGTCTATGTGAGTGCTTCTGATGTCAAAAAAGCCCCAAACAAACCCTTCTTAGTTTTTCTATGCTTTGAAACATTTTGTAATGTTTCCCCTTGAAAGATAGAAACTGTTACATGAGCTATTGGACAACATAGGTTGGAGAACTTTTCAAAGTGATTATTCTGTTAAGACCATGAACTTCAGTGGGACTGAAATAGATCTCAGCATCCTTGGCTTTAGCTGTTGTGTGGAAGGACTGATAAAACACTGTGCTGGAAGAAGTGTGGAGGTGCATTGTCTTATATCTATTTTTCATATTCTTCCTCTTTCATTCTTTATGTATTCTATACTTACATTGGACCTTCTCTTCCCCTTCTACCTTCGTCCCTCTCATGCCCAGCTGGCCATTTAACACGTTTTCTTTGTGCAATACTTGGGACTTATATGTGATTATGGTTGATTTTTAAAAACCAAGGAAAATGTAAGATAAAATCACATTATGCTTTCCAGTGTGTGTGACTATTCATTTTTCCGAACTGAATTTGTATACCATTGTGCTGCTCAGCTTGCTTGGCCTTATTTTCTCCCTTTTAAAGTTTTCCAGTCTTACAAAGTCTTGATTAAAATGATTTAGACTATTCATGTGCAGAGTTTAAAGTCTCGGTTTAGCTTTGCCATTGCTAGTGCTTTCTGTCCTCTGTTTTGTCTTAGCCTGTGGCTAATCCATGACGGTAATTTACCACTCGTTTTATAACTACACTTTCTTAACAGCCTCTACTGAGTGCCGATGTAAAAGATGAACCCAATCGTGTATGTAGCTTCTTGTTTGCTGTCTTGTTGATGGATTCGGACACTAATTTGAAGATCGTGTGTTCTGGTTTTGTGTATCTTACCCTTGTGTTAGTCCTCTGGATTGCAGCTAAGCTGAGTACTTATGGCGTGGGTTGTCCGTCCTTGTGACTTGTTTATTTGATGGCAGAAGTAGCCATTGTAGCCCCAAATGCATTGCTGAGCTCCTTGGGTGAAGGAATGGTGGTCTGAAACTTGAGAGGAGGTGCCAAGAGACCTGGATTTGTTAGGCTTGGAAATACCCTTCCAACAAGGAAGTTACTGAGAAGACAGAACCAGTCTCTTCATGGTGGTGCATGGCAGGAAGACAAGAAACAAGAGGCATGCATTGAAACAAGAGTGCTTTAGACCTGTAAGGAGAAGTTTTTTCACCATCAGGTCAGTCAGGCCTTGAATATGTTGCCCACAGGGGCTGTGCTGTTTCCAGCCTTGGAGGTATTTTTTGTAAAGGCATATTTTTATGTCTTTAAGGAAGATGTTCAAATGGCCTGGAGAACATCTGTATGATTTTGTGGTTATGTTCTGCTCTTTGAGAAGTTCCTTTGTGAAGGACATCTTGTTCACTGGACATCTCTCTTTTTTTTTTTTTTTTTTTCTTTTTTTTTTTTTTTTTTTTTTNTTTTTTTTTTTTTTTTTGGATTAGCAAGACTGAATTAAAAGGAAAAGTAGAACTGATTTATTTTCCCTTTTTTTTCCTCTGTAAATTCATTCTCTGAATATTATTTAGCTAAGTATTTTCGAAAAGATATTTGATTCTATCAAACCTAAGTGTCTCTTCGTTAATAACTTAATGCAGCTGCCCTTTCAGGAGGGTTTAGTTAAGGTGCCTGATAATAAATGCGGTTTCCATTAATGACTTTTTTGAAATGCAAGACTAATGGGCAGATTCCTAGCTCTGCAGGCTAGAGCTATTTGATTAATTTGTCCATATTGTATTCCTGATTTCTCAGGCTAACCTTTTTGAGGCTGCAGGTGTTTGCTTTACCTAATGTGTGTTGTTTGCAGCTTTGGGTGCCACCACCTTGCTGTAATCTTGGTACCATGCTGAACGTTTTTTCTAGAAAGCAACTGCGTCAGAGTGACAGGAAGAAGGTACGGATTTAGATCTTCTGACTAGCAAGGGCAGAGGAGTTAGAGAAAAATACTATGAGAGTAGCTGAGTTGCACATATCCCTATGGACCAACATACAGTAGACTTAGGAGATAAAATTGCCGATTGCTTCTCAAGAATTGTTGTTGTCATGTGAAACTCTTGGCTTTGCTCCAATACTGCAAGTGGATGCCCTTTGAAGTTCCAAGATTAAGTGTGTATTACATAGCTGAAACCTCGGTAACTGTTGGTAAGTGCATAAGCTCTTCAGTACTCTTTGCTCCTCTGTCCTCATCGATTGTCCCTGTAATTACTCAAAGTGTTTTGGGCCCTGGAAAACACACCAGGTGTATGCTTTTGTATTCATTTGAGTTAGAAGCATAAACGGAGAATCAGTTATAAGGGTTTGCACACTCTTTTTGTTTGTTTAATCCTTTTTTTGGTGTTTTTTGTTTGTGTTTTTTTTTTTTTTTTCAACAATCAGGTTAGTCTTTATTGGAACTACAGAAAACAATATCTGTCTCTGAGTGGCACCCAAAACCATTTTCATAGGGTTTGTGACCTTTTAGAAAGGTGGCAGAATAAGCCTCTTGCAGGTTTGCAGAAGGGTGTTGGATGGAGGGGAATCTCAGAGTGCGCCTTCCTTGCCTGGAAGGCTGAATGGAGAAGTCTTGAAACATGGCCATGCACAGAATGCTCTTATGCTTCCCTAACTGCTAGCCTGCGTTATTTTCAAAATAAAACCCTGTCCTGCTGCGAGGTACCCTTACACCCTTTCACTCCACACATCCGTCTGAAGGCATAAAGATGAGAGCGATTTTGGTAGAAAACTTGAGTAAATGCACTGTAACTTCTATTCTGGAAGTTGCCTCTCTCCTGTTTGCTGGGCATGATCACAGATTTTGGCCAATAGATATGTATGGGACATAATTTATAGTTTCTTCAGGTCTCACCTTTGACTGTCTTGTGCTCTTTCTTCCATGCTCTTAAAGCTTTGTTTTAAATGTGAAAGAAGCTGAATTTACCTTTTTTTTTGTGTGTGTATATGGGGAGGGGAAGTTAACTGAACCGAATATGTATGTTATCTTGTGCTTGCAGTATGTGAAAATGGTTTAAATAATAATAATGGGTTAATTTATATGTACTTTTAAAAAAAAGTTAGTATCTGTGCATAAAGGGGAGGAAATAATACGTCAGGCATTTGCGCTATAACATTAAGCATAAATGACCATGTCTTTCAAACTTCTCCAAAAGAGTAGGTGGACAAACAAGAAAGGTCAGGTTACTGCATCCCGGAGGCCATCAAGATGCCAAAATGTCCTTGCCCACTGACAGTCACTGCTCGGTTGGCCAAGGTGCGGGCAAGAGCTTTGTGTTTTTTATCATCCACTGGTATCCTGTGTCTGCGATGTTACATGGGGCAGTTTGGTCACTCTTCTAAGCATTGTGCAACCTGCTGCTAGATCCGAGCATGGTAATGGGCCCATTGGCAGTGCAGCTGGTGGTACTCCATTCCCATTATCCCAAAGAGAATACCGCTTATCAGACACCTATCAGCATCCTCCCTTCACATGCGAAGAGGACAGAGAAGAGTTATTTCTTGCTACAGCACTAAGGCTTTTTGAGTATAGTTCCCATTACTGACCATCTATCTAAATTGTCTTGCGATGCGAGCTGTGCATTAGCACATTCAGCCTCGGGAAATGGGGGAGCTGCATTCATTTTATGCTCTTGTCAGAGCATAAGAAAGCAGAGGCATGCAAGTGTGACCTTCCTAAATGTACTTGCCTGAAAATCTTCCGAATTTGTCTGATGCGGGATGCACTTGCTATGAAGTTGATGCTGATTTCAGTAGCCGGAAGAACTTAAAATACTCAGGGGGGTGGCGGTGGGAACGGTTACAGAATTATACTTCTCGTCTCTGGATCATGCTTATTTTAGCAGTCTTGCACCCACCAAGTTCTAATATTTTCCAATAGTTTAATGCCCAGATGTCTGTTTTTAATGCCCTATCATCCGAGCAGAGATTGCCATCTGAGAGAAATGCTTTTATCTAGAAACAGTTCAATTTTTTTTTTCTGATCCTCTTTCTAATAAATTAACTTTTCTCTTTTTAAATGCTTTTTCCCCTAGAACAAATCCCTCCTACTTGTAGAACTGCAATTTTTTTACTGAAACATCATAAAGTTCCCATTTGGGAGCTACCCAATTATATCTTACAGTAATTCTATTGAATGATCTATAGCTCCGCTTTTATTCCCTATTAGTATTTGGCTGATCGATGGGTAACCTAATTGATTGTTAAGGTCAAACGTCTTTATTAGCTGATGCCTGAATCTTTTCTCATTACGACTTAAAAAAACCCCCTTCTGTGGTCTGTTAGAGTTCTTGTACTCATATTTGCACACCAGAACAATCAACTTCGTGATGTAGATGCTGGTGAACAATAGACTTATGCAACCTTTTGTGTATTCTCAGGTGTAGTATTAAAAGGACATGAAATATTGAGGTATCTGGATTGAGCAGAACTGCAGTAGGAAACACTTGATCATGGGTTTTCAGATTGTTCTGTGAATAAAGTAGCTGCGATGTGAAATAAATTCTTTGCTTTTATGACAGCTTAATCATTTCTAAGTGTACAAATGCCGAACCTTAACTGCTCTCGTTTTGGCTCGTGATGCTTACTGAGGTGTGGGGGAGATTAATAGGCGCCGCAGTACAGAAGCGGGATCCTGGTGGTTGCCTGTTACCTTGCTAAACTTTTTTCTCTTCTGGCAATACTGTTCGCTGTGACTAAGTGGTCTTGGTTTGGAAACGTACAGGTGTGCTATAAGATTTCAGTGTCGTCTTGAACGGCGAGTATCCTTGCGTGGCCTCAGAGGAGAAAATACTGGAGCGGTGTCACTCGTCAGTAGAGAGGCTCCCAATATAATGAGGTTCTGCCTTTTCATCCAGGGTTTGTGACAGTCATCTGTGAAAAGATTCATATTTACCTCTGGGTTTTCATGTATTTTAATATATTTTTAGGCTGGGGTGTCACTTATCATTCACAAGTGTCCCCCCACTTTCCCCCAACGCAACTCCGTTTCTGCCATTTAAGCATTTGCTGCAACTGGCAGGATGGATATCGATTCATTCTACTTTACTTAAGCTGGTTATAACTGAATTAGTTGGCCAAGACTCCCATCCAGTCGATGAAACTGCTTCGTTCATTCATAAAATCCACTATTTTAAAAGTCTACTTAAGGATGAGAAGAAATGCACACTGGACTCTATTAACCATAATGAGAATGTGGGCTAATGATGTTGGATGATATTTGCAGATAATGCCAACTCCTGGAGACAAGGTCACCGAGATAGGTGGCTATTTGTCACTGGCTTTTTTTATGTGTATCTCTTTATTTTTTTTTAAATCTGATTGCTGCCTAATGTAAAACAAATAACTGGTTCCACAAAGGGTACTGGAATTGGAGGCTGTCCCAGTTTTGTCTTCTAATCACTAGGCACCCTCTAAGGCACTTTTTCTTTAACTTTATTTGTAAAAATAAAAATAAAATACATGTGCGTGTATATATATGTATTGGAGTTTATGTGATACATGGACTCAAACCTGTCTGTTTTAGGAAGATCTAAATTCCAGATATTCCAATTTCTGGGCAAATGCTTTAACTGTTAGCTTGCTATGAAAGGAAAGGCTGATGGCTTTTCCTCCGCTGCCCCAGTATCTCCACAAATTTCCGACTGCTAACAGTTGTTGAATGCTGTCTGTATACATAAATACTTAATGCAACCTCTAAGGAGGCTGCTTGTTATCTCGTGATTGCTTGTGTCTTATATTGCCTGAAAATGTAGTTCTCTGGTTTTTAGCTACCCAAGCAAGTGTTTATCACCTTCTTGGATACTATGCTCGAGCGATAGGCATTTTAGAGTGAGATTACATGTCTTTTAGCTCTGTGGTTCCATGGAGTGGCATTTGAGCCAGATGCTTCAAAATAAGAGAATTATTGGTAGCCTTGTACTGGAATAGTGGAGTACTGCAGAGGTACAGCTCAGCTAGTGCAGGTGTACCTTTATTCATAGAATCATAGAATGTGTTGGGTTGGAAGGGACCTTTAAAGGTCACCTAGTCCAACCCCCCTGCAGTGAGCAGGGACATCTTCAACTAGATCAGGTTGCTCAGAGCCTCATCCAGCCTGGCCTTGAATGTCTCCAGGGATGGGGCCTCCACCCCCTCTCTGGGCAACCTGTGCCAGTGTCTCACCACCCTCATGGTGAAGAACTTCATCCTAGTGTCTAATCTAAACCTGCCCTGCCCTAGTTTAAACCATTGCCCCTCGTCCTATCGCTACATGCCCTTGCAAACAGCCCCTCCCCAGCTTTCCTGTAGGCCCCTTCAGGTACTGGAAGGGGCTCTAAGGTCTCCCCGGAGCCTTCTCTTCTCCAGGCTGGACAACCCCAGCTCTCTCAGCCTGTCTTTATAGGAGAGGTGCGCCAGCCCTCTCTGCTGCTCTAATATGCCCTCTAATTCCTGCTATGCTGTTGTCAGGTTGTATTTGGGAAGGGATTAAACCATTTCCAAAGCTGTGTTGGTTGGTTTTTTTTTTCTTTTTTTTTTTTTTTTTGTTTGTTTTTGTGGGGATTTTTGGGTGGGTTTTTTTTTCAGCTGAAACAACTCTTTCAGTATGATTTCTTCTGGAATTCTCTTGAAACATGTTTTCTTGATACATCTTCTATCGAAAAAAGTAACAACAAACTATTTCTGATCTCCTTGGGTCAGATTTTTTCAGAGGTGTGCTGTTGGCTATAGATGGAGAGATGGTTAATACTGAACGGTATCAGCGTTCTTGCTTGCATGACTGAGCCCTTGAACATCAAAGAGAACTGAGAATGAACCCGTCTTGTGTTTCAAAACCTTGTTGAATGGATTTTGGTATATATATAGGTGTCGTTCAAGCTTGTAGGATTAGTGGCTCTTATGCTTTTATACCTTTGTATGGAAAAGGTTATTCACAGACTTGAAGAAGTTGTGTCCCTGTTTTTTAGTTCTCAGCCAGGCTTTTAATTAATTTATCTGATGTAATCTCAATGAAGAAAATATTCTTTCTTTGTCTGCTTCTTTAAACAAAATTGGGAGAATTTGAGGCAAAATCTTTCTCAAACAATAGAAACTAGAAGTATGGATATCTAGGATGTTGCAAATGCTCTGTTGGGTAAAATACGCATCTACAAATACATGGTTCATTACACCGGGGGATGTTTCCCTTATTTCCATATGAATAAAAAGCAGCTTTTTATGACTGTTCTATTTAGGTCTCCGTCCCATCTCCTCCCCGCCCCCTCCCTCTTTTTTTTTTTTTTTTTCTTTATAAAGGTGTATTTCTTAAGAAAAATGTATTTAATTTAACATATACTGTATGGTTTTTAATTTTCAAAAGATTCCACTAATTGAAAAGTTGTTTAATAAGAGTAATTTTTAAAGGCTCTCTAGTGTTTGTATGCTAAAATTTGAAAGTTGGCTAAACTACAAGAAAGCACTCCAACTGCTTTACAGAAAAAAGAAAAAAAAATAAAGCACTGTATTATGTAGGTGTTTCTGTAATTAGGAATATATTGTCTTCTGTTAACATTTGATTTAATTTTCTTTTAATTGTAGTTAATGATGAAGAACTAAAGAAAAGAATAGCTGAAGAACTGGCGTTAGAACGAGCCAGGAGAGACTCTGAAGCTCAAAAGAGAAGGTTGGTTTGTTAATAACAATATTTAAAACAAACACGTACTTAATGCTTTTATTATTGTTATTTATCTACTTACTATAAAAGTTTGATTTTGTGCCCCAAGACAAAATGGTAGGTGAGACCATTGGGTGATATAGCAAGTTTTGGTATTAAATAGATGTTACAAATTAACTGCAATTTAGTTGTAAGAGCTGATATAAAATGTTGATCTAAATCCCTTTTGACCTTATAAGCCTGACTTTTTCTTTTGCAGTCTTTTAAACTCAATCATCATTGATTTCTCCTGAGTCCAAATATTCACTTTGCAGTGTAGAGATAGAAATAGTTTGAGAGCAATGCAGAGGTGGGTTATTTAAAACCCCTCTATTTGATCAAAAAGTAAATTTTAACAGCAGTAGAAATGGTAATTCTTGTTATTTCTGTGAATTCTAGATATTTCTGTGAGTTTCAATATGTTTAGAACTGCTTTAATAGTTAGTACAAAATAGAATCATAGAATGGTTTGGTTTGGAAGGGACCTAAAGATCGCCTAGTTCCAACCCCCCAGCCATGGACAGGGACACCTCCCACCAGCCCAGGTTGCTCCAAGCCCCGTCCAACCTGGCCTTGAACCCCTCCAGGGATGGGGCAGCCACAGCTTCTCTGGGCAACCTGGGCCAGGGGCTCACCACACTCAGAATAAAGAATTTCTTCCTAACATCTAATCTAGATCTCCCCTCTTCCAGTTTGAAGCCATTCCTCCTTGTCCTATTGCTCCACTCCCTGATCCAGGGTCCCTCCCCAGCTTTCCTGGAGCCCCTTGAGGGCCTGGCAGGGGCTCCAAGGTCTCCCCGGAGCCTTCTCTTCTCCAGGCTGAACCCCCCCAGCTCTCTCAGCCTGTCCTCACAGCAGAGGGGCTCCAGCCCTCCCAGCATCTCCGGGGCCTCCTCTGGCCCCGCTCCAACAGCTCCGTGTCTCTCCTGTGCTGAGGCCCCAGCGCTGGAGGCAGCACTGCAGGGGGGTCTCCCCCGAGCGGAGCAGAGGGGCAGAATCCCCCCCCGGCCCTGCTGCCCACGCTGCTGGGGATGCAGCCCAGGCTGCGGGGGGCTTTCTGGGCTGCCAGCGCACGTTGCCGGCTCATGTTGAGCTTCTCATCCCCCAACACCCCCAAGTCCTTCTCCTCAGGGCTGCTCTCCACCCGTTCTCTGCGCAGCCTGGATTTGTGCTTGGGATTGCCCTGACCCATGTGCAGGTCCCTGCACTTGGCCTTGTTGAACTTCATGAGGTTTCCACAGGCCCATCTTTCCAGCCAGTACAGGTCCCTCTGGATGCATCCCTTCTCTCCAGCATGTTGACTGCTCCACACAGCTTGGTGTTGTCGGCAAACTTGCTGGGTGTGCCCTCAGTCCCACTGTCCGTGTTGCCCACAAAGATGACCTCTGAGGAACTCCTCTCATCCCTCTGAGTTGGGCCATCCAGCCAATTCCATATCCATCGACTCATCCATCTGTCAAATCCATGTCTCTCAATTTAGAGACCAGGATGTTGTACAGGACACTGTCAAATGCGTTACACAAGTCCAGGCAGATGATGTCATAGAATCATAGAATGGTTCGGTTTAGAAGGGACCTTAAAGATCATCTCGTTCCAACACCCCTTCCAACGTCAGTTGCTCTTCCCTTATCCACCAGTGCTGTAATGCTGTCATAGAAGGCCACCAAATTTGTCAGGCATGATTTGCCCTCACTGAAGCCATGTTAGCTGTCGCCGATCACCTCCTTATTTCCCATGTGCCTTAGCATTGTTTTGAGATGCTCCATGATCTTGCCAGGCACAGAGGTGAGACTGACCGGCCTGTAGTTCCCACGTCTTCCTTTTTTACCTTTTTAAAAAATGGGTTTTTTTTCCCCTTTTCCAGTCAGCAGGAACTTCACTGACATGACTTATCAAATATGATGGCTAGTGGCTTGACAATTTCATCCACCAGTTCCCTCAGGACCTGAAGATGTATTTGATCAGTTCCCATGGCCTTGTGTACCTTCAAGTTCCTTAGACGGTGCTAAAGTACTGTATTAAAACAGTTTACTAGGAGAAAACCATTTTGATATCCTTTTTGTATATTGAAACGTATTTTTCAGAGATTGTAGTTACTGTGAAAGACTGGGTAGAGTCACACAGAATGCAGCGGCAGACTTGGGATGCAGCATTTTTAAACTATACTCTGCAATGTTTAGTCTGCTACTGTGGGATTATTAGCAATTAAATACATTCCTGTTTGAATTTGAAATTGAGTTTGGCTGTGTGGTGAACTTGTGTGTTAATTCGTACTTTCTTTCAGTCATTTTCCTAAATAGATAATATGACACACTGAAAATATATATATAGATACATATATATATAATCTACACATTGTCCTCCATTCTGGAAATGGGAAGAAAGGCTCATTATGATGAATTAAAAAAATTAGAATTTAATTATTACTACTTAAACTGTCTGCGTATACATCAGTTGTTTCCTACACATCATTATATTATTATTTAATTGAGTTAGGTTGATGGAGTATATAATTAGATAGGACTGTATAAATGTCCCAGGAAAAAAAAAATTAGGCTTTTTTTTTGTTTTTTTTCTCATCAGCAGTAAAGGAAATCAATATGTTACAGTGAAATCTCTCCTCTTTTGAACTGCGCTTTGACAGGAAAACTTGCATTACATTTGAGCCTAATGTTGACTGCTCAAGAGTTCAGCTGAATGTGATTACACTATGGAAATATTTGTTTTGTAACTTCAGTATTTTGTCGTTTGACGCTTTTCAGTAATATTCATTAGGTATTCCGTAATTCCGTTTTCACGGGTTGTGCATTGATCTGTGAAAGGTAGGGAGCAGATTGGCTTGTCGTATACCTGATTTTATATTTTGTAGGGAATAATGCTGGCAGCCTTCCCTTTATTTGGCTAAGGATTAGTGAGGAAGATGCTACATATTAAAAGGATCCTGTAAAACCTTTCTGTTGTCTCACAATTAGGTTGGAGAATCTGTGCTTTTGAAATGTAAACTATAAAAATAAATTAAAATAAAAATATAAACAATAAAATGAGAAATATCAAGTCTTGTTAGCAGCTTTAATCCTTTTCTAGTTTTGTTTTATTTTTTTTTTTAGCAATAGGCAAGGATTTCTCATTATGCTTTCTACACAGTGTAGAGGTATATTTTAGTCAGATTGTAGCATCACTTTTCATGTTGATGCAGATGTTTACTTTGCTATTACTTGAGGTTTTTACGGGCTGAATTCTGGTTGAGGTTTGTGTTTTAAAACCACTTAAGAAGCTCCGTAGCAAATGTGGAGCTGTTCTCCTGCGGATCCCGTTCTTTTGAGAGTGCAGTGAGTGATGCTCTGTTGATTGCTTTAAGAACAGATTGATGTTGTTCGGGTTCAGCGTATCTACCCCTCCTGGTTTATTCTAGTTGAGAAAGCAATCTTGCCACGGTGCAGCGACATGAGAAATGTTTGTGCAATGGTTTTTTTTTTTTCAAGTCAGGGTCCATACTTTCAGGTGAAAAAAAATAAATGCAGTCTTCTGAACGATGCCCTGTGCCAGTCTTCTGGGCACTTGTGCACCTACAGAGTCCGTGTAATTTTTCGTCATTACTTTCAGTTTTCAAGCAAGTACGTACTCAAGAGCTAGATTCACATTGTTCAGATAAAGCATTTTATATCTTGCATGTCTGTCCAGTGCAGAGTGTTCTAGATAATAAAAACAGGAAAAGGAAAGGATTACTCTCAACTGTGGTTGTTTGTAATAAAGATACGAACACGTTGATGCAGCGTGGGAAAACGGAGCAAAATCTGAGTTCCCAGCTATACTGTGCTTAAAATGTGTAATGGAAGGAAACTGTTAACAGAGAACAGTTTATAGTATTCATGTGTCAATAGCTGCACAAGAAAAATTAATGTAATGCAGGTTTCATAACTTACATGGGGGGATGCAGTATAGAAATGCACTGGTGCTGTGCAAGGCCGGTTAGGCTGAAGCGTGACAGTGTCTCATGTCTCACAACAGCAACGCGCAGAGCTGAGACTCACTGTCTCTCTCTGCTCCCATGTCAGGCTCTTTGACAGGAAGTGAGTATTATGAGGCCTGACACCCTGAACACAAGGATTGCAACTTTTATCTAGGAAAAACAAGTCGAAGTGCTGGACTTCTACTATTTTTATGATATTTTTTAGGAGGTATGGTAGGGTCATAAGCCCATCATTAGCGAATTTATCTGGTATCCTCGTGTTAAAAACTACTTGACTTTCCACTTCTGATCTATGTAGTTTGGTAACCCACTACTTGTCTTTGACCGTCTTTTAAGACGCGTGCCAATGGTATTGTGACACGAAATTAAAAATCTTTTATTTCTGCATGCATTTTATGAGATTTTTAATCATAGATGGTCTGTTTTGCATGTGTACGTTCTCATTCCTTTCTCAAAAACATTGGTTTTTTCCAATCTTTAAGTTAAACAAATTTAAACACATAGATATTTGAAACTTCCAACTGTCTAATAGCTAATTTCAATACTGTTTCTGTGTGCCGCGTATGACCACATTCTGATCTGATTGTGAGATGTATTTTACTCATTTCAGGCTGTGAAGGAAAGAAATTTTAATTTTAACTTGCTATATAATTTATTTATTCACACATACATACACAGTACGGATGGACTACTCTTACTATATGAAGTTTAGATCTGTGCTTATATCTGGGATTAGAGCTAAAGGCTGACTCTTCAAATTGTATTTTAATGCCATCAATGCACTCACAATAGAGGAATGACACAGCTCTAGCTTAAAGTGAGTTTGATATATAAAATAGTGGTTTAGACCCAGCCGTAGTGGACGTGTCCAAACTGGTATGCCCACTGGTCTTTCACGTTATTTCTGTATGCATCTTCATCTATTTTCATCTCCTTTTTTTTTTGTGATTGAATATGGTTACAAACCTGTATTTCTTTGCGAAGAATATGAAGCTTGCCTAAAGTTTTGGCTATATGAGAGCAGGATGAAAGCCAGGAGGCTCCTCGGAAACTTAAATTTCACCACAAATAATGATGAACCTTTTCAGGATTTTCTTCCCCCAGAATCTGGAAGTCCATATGGAGGATGTGGAAGCATAGTAAGTTGTTGCGAAGGTTAACCGGTGTCATGGGAACGTGTGTGGCGTCTGGTCTGTGAATGGAAATTTGAGTTTTACCAATGGCTGAATTCCCTCACGTTTGACTCTCCTGGGCCAGGACACCACCGTGTCTCACTTACTGGCTTTGCAGTCCAACTACTGGACAAACGTCCCTGGAAGTGCCAGTGCTTATGAACGGTACACACAGAAAAAAAATATATTTTGAAAAAACAAAATTGAGCAACAACTTTTATCATCAGCATAATGATAAAATTTTAGGTGCTGCCAACCTCGTCAGACAACTGGGTTCCTCCACTAAAATATGTGCAAAACAGTACTTAAATAAAAGAGGCAAATGAAGGATGTGATTTTTTCCATAGAAATTGAACATTCATGAGTGATTACTTACCTCTTTTTCCCTTGAAAATCAGTCTTATTTATTTTGCTAATCATTTGGCTCAGGCTAATTATATTTGTGGGTTTTCAGTCTTTTTTGCTTGGCAAGTGTTTCCTAGCTTCCACTCTTCTTACATGATTTGGCACATGGCAAATATTAATTATACGCGGAATGAGGTGGTTTTGCAAAATGCTGTGTGTGACAGTCCCTTCAATATTGCAGAAAGTTTATTTTGGTCCAATATTCACTGTACGCATGCATTTAATTTTCTTAGCATGCCAAATATACGTCCCTGTGCAGTTTGCTGATGTACGACTGTCCCAGGAGACCCAGATGATTGTTTCCCCTGTGCTTAGTTGTACTTGGATTCTCCTCCATCGTATCTCCTGTGATTCCAGCTTTTGTTTCTTAGAGGAAAAGTGCTACTATAAGTAGGAATTTTAGGGCAGGGAAAGGCTTAAAAATAGCCTTTTGTTTGGTTTAGTGGCCCTTCAGTAACTCCGTTGCTAGGTCTGCTCTAAAATTGTTTAAGGCATGTAGGAGCATTGTACTACTCTTGCTCAAAATCTTGTTAAAAAGGATCCAATGTGCGTAGAAGTTACATAGTGTATCTTAAATCTTTTTTTTTAAATTTCTGTTTAGACAGTTGCAACCCTGCAAGGTTACTTCTGTTTAGTATCCTGGACATGGATGAACTTGATTTGAGGAACGCATTTGAACTTCTCCAGGTGACTTCATCTGAAGCTGAATGGGACACATTCCTGGGATCCCTTGGGAAGGGAATTGAATAGGTGGTAACTGTCAGTGGATGGGAAATGGTGGGTATCTGGAGGTTAATGATTTTAGCCAGCAGATCCAAAAGAGAACTATTTCCTGCAGCCTCAGGAGTGTTTCAGTGTCTATAACTACCTTGTACTATAGGTACAATCCTGCATTTTCCTTTGTATCTTATTCAGTCCTTGTCCAGCTTTCTGGGCCTTCTAATGGTTGCCTACTGGCATTCCCGTTATCCCTTCCCTGTATTGGCTTCTGCTTATTTTCCAGTATGGTCACCAAAAAAGCCAATTAGCAGAACAAGGAAGACATGGACCTGTTGGAGCAGGCCCAGAGGAGCCCCCAAAACTGATCAGAGGGCTGGAGCCCCTCTGCTGTGGCGACAGGCTGTGAGAGCTGGGGGGGTTCAGCCTGGAGAAGAGAAGGCTCCGGGGAGACCTGTCTCAGCAGCTTTCCAGTATCTGAAGGGCACCTACAGGAATGCTGGAGAAGGATTTTTTACAAAGGCATGTAATGATGGGATGGGGAATGATGGCTTCAAACTGGAAGAGGGGAGATTTAGATGAGATCTGGGGAAGAAATTCTTTGCTGTGAGGGCGGTGAGCCCCTGGCCCAGGTTGCCCAGAGAAGCTGTGGCTGCCCCATCCCTGGAGGGGTTCAAGGCCAGGTTGGACGGGGCTTGGAGCAACCTGTTCTGGTGGGGGGTGTCCCTGCCCCGGGCAGGGGGTTGGAACAAGATGGGCTTTAAGGTCCCTTCTACCCCAAACCGTTCTGCACTTCTGTGATGCCTTTTGATAACTCTTAGGTTTTGCTGTGTTTTGACTCTTTAGTCTCCTAAGATATCTTTGGTAACTTTTGTCTTGAACGCGACATGAAAAATGCTTTTCTTGAGTAATGCAGATGATAGATTTTCAAACATTCCCTGGTGATGAATTGCTGGAGTCTGTTCTACTTGGCTAACCGGGCTCCATATGGTGTGGCATTTTATCTGTCATTAGCTGGATAACTTATTGCAACCTCTCTATTTCTAAACATTCTCATCTGTTTAAAGAAAATCTTTCTAAACCCTAAATCAGCTTTTAAAAATACGTACACAGTGGTGCACGAAGGTGGCTCTCAGCGGTAGATTATTAGATTGCAGCCATTACCTTCTTTATATTTTGTTGTTGTTGTTGTGCTTGGGGGAGGGTCCCTATATAACTGCAATTCGCTTTGGGGTTTAATTGATACCCTGATGCCTCTGAGTGCTTCCCCCAGACCTTGTTTTGTCATGTCTCAGCAGTACATTGCATCTATGACAAGCTCTTAGCAAACTTCTCAGAGTAGATGGCTTTGGCAGAAAAGAACAACAAATTCGCCAGCGAAAATGTAAAGCGAAAGAAGAATGAAGAACAATATTAGAGAAGAACCCTTTGGGAAACTACACACCAAAAATGTTATATTAAAATCAATACTGGAGCTTGACCTTTTTGGGCTACCGTATAATTTAAAGCTTATTATTGATTTCTGTTTTAATAACATGTTTATTCTAGTTTACTGGCGTAGGTCTGGAGAACATAAGTAATAAAATGATTGATTTATTCACAACATTCATTCTATATTTTACTGAGGTAAATTTATGAAGAGCATATTAATTTATCTTCAGTTTACATGGGTAGTGCGCTAAATGGGGGGGAAGCTTTTTTGAAGTAGGTTTATTTTCTTCCTAAATGATTATATTTTCCCAGGTAATTAACCAGGTTAAATTGGGAGTCTGGCTCTTTCTTGCAGCCACCTTCTCACAGGGGAGAAGTTTCTTTTTTATTTTTTTTTATTAAAAAAAAAAATAGTTGTAATCTAGTCTTCTGCCACGGGGACCTCTTGGTAGCGTTCAGGTTAAATGTGAAAAAAGTCAGGGAAATTATATCTTCTGCTACGGCTGACAGTAGGATAGAAAGCTGGAAATACTTCCATGAAGCAGTAAAAGTGATTATAATTATTTTGACTTCTGATAGGTCGAGAGTAAGAGTTTAATATCTTTTGGCATGAGTGACCATACTGTTTTGAAAAAAAAACCCAACCACTTAAGATATTACCCAATTGATGATCACATTCAGGAGTGCAAGAATTGGAACAACAGACTTTCACTAAAGCGTCCCTCCTCTGGTCATCCTTTCTCTGACAAGGTTTCCATGAAGTAAGTATTGCAGAGAGGGATTCAAGCAAATTTAAAAATATAATTGAGAGAAACTGTTTTTAGAGGGTAGTTTCTGCATTACTGTTGTTATTTCTGGAAAAAAACCCAACATTGTGGTGTGAAAAGTAGAAGTAGCTTACACTTTACTTTAGAAATAAAGCTCTGTTGTGAGTACAGCCACATTTATGCAACACGTGGATAATTATTCTATCTTTGTTCACCTTTATACAGTATGACTTGTCTTCCACAAATGCAGGGAAGACACCCCTTTTTTTTTTTAGTATGACATTCAGTGTATCGGGGAAGAAAATCTGTCTGTTGATTTGAGAGAGCAAAACTTGTCTATTTTATTGTTTTAAAATAGTGATAAAATATAGTGGTAGGATTTTGGCAGATAAGTCATAAATTGCATATAAACTGGAAAGAAAGGATAATGTGACATCTGATAAGGGCCTCCCATGTCTGGCTGTGACATGTACGTGTGCACGACTCTCTCCTTCCATATCGGAAGATGTGGAATTGGTAGAGAGAGGACTTACAATAGTAATTGGGTGAGATTGCACAGTAAGCTTTTCTGGAGCGTAAAATCACATAATGTTGGGCACTGGTGAGGGCTATTCATTTACCGAAACAAAATATTCAAGTTTAGTGTGTATAACTGATTTTATAAAAAATAAAAAAAATAAAACCTATTTCTTTTGGTGAGTGTCCAAGAGGCCACTTCAGCCCCAGAGCTGGGGAACGCGCACGGAGACAGTGGCAAGTTTTGGCATCACTTCCACAGGTTGAGTTCCTGCTAGTCATGGCGTCTCAAAACTTTTTTTCCTCTCTCACAGCAGAAGTTTGATAGGACGAGGGATAACGGTTTCAAACTGAAGGAGTGTAGATTTAGGTTGGATATTAGGAAGAAATTGTTTCCTGTGAGGGCGGTGAGCCCCTGGCCCAGGTTGCCCAGGGAGGCTGTGGCTGCCCCATCCCTGGAGGGGGCCAAGGCCAGGTTGGACGGGGCTTGGAGCAACCTGGGCTGGTGGGAGGTGTCCCTGCCCAGGGCAGGGGGGTGGATCTAGGTGGGCTTTAAGGTGCCTTCCAACCTGAACCATTCTGTGATTCTAAGTTTCCCTCATCCGATCTGACACCCAGCAAAAGATTTAGAAGTTGAATTTATTCTTCGACAGCTATAATATTACTGAGGGCGGGAGGTTTATGGAATAGTACTGCTGTGTCACAGGAAAAGAGGGAATGAGGAGGGTCAGGCTGGGTCAAGACTGTCCCTTTGCAGGCAAGGGCAGGAGCCAAGATTAAGCGTGAAGACGTTTTGGGTTTGAGCAGAGATTTACCTACAAAACAAGTACTGTGATCAGGTGAGCTGCTGTAACTGATGCCTCTTTGGAGAGCCATCTGTTGAGAAGATAAGTCTATTACGGAAGCTCAGGTCACCTTCTGAATGGGCTTGCATTGTACCCTTTTTAAAACCATAAAAGTTTAGCGTGCGATCTTTACCTGCCAAATGCCAAGGAAGCATAAAAATGCAGCCACGCTGCTTATGAGATTGAGGTTTGGAAATATCAAACTGTCAGAGAAGGCTGCTTTCTTTCCTTATTGTTTTTTGGGAATAAATAAACATTATTTGGTAGTGGTAGAGTTACCCTCCAAGATTTCTGTTATTGGTCCGACTCTCCATTAATACCATTTTGTCTAGTTCTCAGATATACGAAGGTGAATCTCAGAGACAGGATGTGGTGATTGGAGGAAGCAGCGCCATAATTCACTCCTGCCTTTATAAACCCCAGTTTTCAAGGGGGTTATTTTTCACTTCGATTTTAAAACTCGGCATCTCACCTGACAACTTGTATACCAAGCTTCATCTTGATAAGTTTATTTCTAGGAGAGATGGAAAAATCACTTGAAGCCAGTGAGTTTATTTGGAGCGAGCATCAACAAAAATAATATTGTTTCATAGTTTTAGATTCAAGGAGGGAGGAGGGAAACTATTTCCCCCCCAGCAATTTTAAACAAACCTTTGTTTTCAAACCACTGAGCTCTTTCATTTTGAAAAGTAGCAAATGAGTAGACATAGCAGAGAAACACTTAAAAGTAATAATAAAAAAAATTTTAAACTGTTGCTTGATTTTAATGGATAATTAACGTTGTCGTAATTTCATGGCCGCCTTTGCAGATCCCAAGAGGAGTGATATTAAGTTCGAAAGTAATTTCAAGTGGAGTTTTGTGGATATTGGGAAAAGTCTTAGCTAAATACATATACAAATTATGTAAAACAGTTTTACTATTCAGACTTAGGTTCTCTGCATGCCTCTGGCATAAAGGTAGACATTTGTTCGTTATTCTGTCTTCATATAATGCTGATCTATATGCACATATTTTAAAAACAGTGGCTTTATGAAGTATAATTACAAAATCCCCTCAAACAACCTTCTCTCCCTCCTACTCACCCTCCCTCCTCTCAACACGCCCCCCCCCCAACCCAAGTATCTGAATAAAGAAAGCCAACCCAACCGTCCTCTATAAGCTACGAACAGCCATCAGACTGACAAGAGTCGGTGTCCATATTGCAATGCGTATTAACAAGCTGTCCGTGGAGGTATTGTTGATAAATTGAAGAGCTGTATGTAATTACGAGTTTTGAAATTAGTGTCTTTGATCTTTTGATCAAGGACTGGCACATAAAATAACATGGCCATTAGCAAAGATTTTTCAATTGACAGATGTTATGCTGAGGCTGGAAGGCAGCTGGAAAAAGGAAATGAATGAATGTGTTCAACTGAATGTTATTACTTGGACTCATTAGTATGGGTGATTTGAGAAATACAGCATTTGAAGTGGGGGGTAGTTGAGAGAATGGAAAGAAATAGTTAGGTGGGGCGAGGTGGAACATAGTCTTAACCATGATATTTTGTATTAAGTTCAGTAGTTGGGTTGGGTAACAGACTTCAGCCTAATTGAAGCGTAAATCAAAGCACTTTATACCTTGCCTTCATTGTTATTGTCTCTAGACGTGTCCAAAACTAATGGAAGAATTGTAAGACAATTTGGGACTGACCAAAGATAAACCTCTAATGGGACATACTGGAGGGAGCAGTTAACGTTATGGGAAAAGTTACTTGCTGTTTACAGATCAATTGTGGAATCACTATCACTTTCATGTTTTCAGTAATATTTATAATGAGTGAAGCGTTAATTTATGTACGTGTATGGCCAGCATTAAGGAGGAACAGGTCACCATGAGGAAGAAGTGGACATGGAATAAAGTAGTGGAGTTCTCATTAAATTTAATAATATGAAGTGCAAGCATAGGAAAGTACCAGTAATATAGCGTTATTGGTACTTTTGATCTCGTCTCTCTTCCTGCACCATAATAGTTAGAGCTCGTGATCATTTGTAGTGCCTTTGTCAAAGAATTTTGGTGGTGCATGTTGTGGTCTATGCAGTGGGTAGCAATTTGGATCCATGTGGTGACTATTTGAACGGTTTTGGAGTAAGCACTCATGAAATGATTGCAGATATGGGTTTGATGACCTGTGTGTTCCTTTTTTTGGCTTTATATTTCCACATTTTAAAGCTTTAGCATTTTTGGTTTGCCTTACTTCTTTTCTGTTTTACCAGCCCTAATTCTCTTGTACTTCGTGAGAGGTTTGTCCAGTATGTAGATGTCTCAAAAAACCACCTGGGTAGAACGTAAGTTCAGGAAAGGTATATTCCAGTCTTCAATTTAGAGGAGTTTTCTGCATTCCCATAGATGGTTTTTAGTAATGTTTTGGGTTCTCCCTCCAGCCCTCACCCAGGGCAATGCATCATTTAAAATACAATTCACATAAAAATTTGCCAAAAGAGCAAAGTAAATTAGAGAAAAAAATACATATATATTTTGCCTATTTGGGACTTGTGGGCAATACGAGTGCAAAAAAGTTGAAGATAAAATGTGTCCGTTTTACATCATGGCTTTATGGTGCAGAAAAGTGGTATGATAACATTTGCATAATCTGAAATACTGGGCTTAGAAATGAAATTTTAGGGCAGATTTTTGCAGAATGTGGTTGCTATTAATGTTAGGAGTAGCTCCCTTCACCTGTAGTATGCAAAGTCTTACGTGAATAGAGAATAATTTTTTTAACGCGTAAGTAGCGCTAGGAAATCACTTCAATTTAGAAGAACTTTTTTGAGTTGTCATTCTGAGACTTTTGTGAAGAAAAAGACATTGCTTTTCAGATAATTTGTTTGTATGTCTTAGTCCTTAACTATGTTTTGCAGAGGCAGATGAACTTTCGATAATTTATCTGATTTTGCAGTCAGGTGAATAATCGGTTAGTAGAAACTGAGTAGGAGAAATATCCGTTTGACACTTCTGAGACCTCAGTTCAGGTTAAAGTTGTTTTCCTGATGTTTTCTCGCATCTTTTCAAATCCCTTGTCAGCTACACTGATTTTTCAACCGCCGCTCTCTGTGGCACATTCAGCGTGCACTCATTAAATATTGAAACTTAGTACTCAGAAACATTATTCATGCATTAATATTGCATGGTGGCCTAAACTGCATTGTTCAAAACATTTTGGGATGTTATGCAGGTCTGTCAGAATGCATTAACAAACTTGCTTGTGTCAAACTAAGCAAAAAAACCTGATGAACGGTTTCCACTGCAAACACATTGGACTCTTATTTTTAGTCAACATAAGCTTTTTGAGTTGAGGGGGTATCGTATAGAGATAGAAGTGTTCAGAGATGAAGGATGAAGAAAGCTGGATAAAAGTAACATTAATTTTAAAAGGTCATGGTAAGAAAGCATACACTTTTTTTTTTTTTTTTTTTAATACTGAAATGTTTTATGTCTTTTTACATGGAGTTCATATTTAAGGATCATTTCCAACTTTAAAGATGAATACCTCTTTTTAGCCTTTTTCTACGTTTTATAGAGGAGAGGAGAGGATGATTTTCCTGATAGTGGACTTGGAAGGAGGAAGTATTTTGATTTTGGTTGGTTGGAGGTAATGAAAAATGACACAGTTCATGCTTTGGACTTGAATGACTTTATCTTGGATCACCACAGATCCATCAGATTGTGTAGCTTGGAGACTGTAATAAAGATATAACAACTGGCAAGTAATCATTTCCCTGAAAAGTAAGGAAAAGAAAATATTTAATCTTTGATAGCGTAATAAATTTTCAGTAGCTGTAATAAGGGCTGAAAATGATATATCGCTATATTTGCTTTTAATATAGTATTGTTTACCAATTTTAGATTTCCAATGGATTCTGGATTAATGTAGAATAAAGCGTGTAGTGGCCATCAAAGCACAAAACTAATATTTTTTTAAAAGTTCTCAGTGTGTTGCTGTTGCCTGTGAATTAAAAGGTGCTTTTTCCTTCGTGATAATCTTTAATATCTGCAGGTCTTTTTCAAGAATGACAGAAATGGATATTTTGAAGTAAACAGTAGAGTGAATTCTTCTGGATTGAGAATTAAATTATTCATCTTGTTAGTGTGGCTAACATGTTTCATGCTGTGCAAGATTACAGTACCGTCTCATAGATTCATGGGGTAAAATTAACAATTTTCTTCTCTTGATCTCATTTAAAAAATGAAAAATGGATCTGAAAAGGATGGAAATATTTTTATTTTTTTTGAGTGCAGTGAAGTTTTATCATGCTTTTTTTTTTTTTAAGTATTTTTTTATTTTTGAAGAGATACAGAAAACAGGAAACTTGTCCCATCAGGGATGGTTTCTTGTTTGTTTCTTAAATTTCTAATTCTGCTGCACAATAAGTGGAGAGAGGAGCTGACTGTGTATTTTGACTTCACTTATTTTGTTGGACCCTGTACGATAGTTGCCAGTTATTAATTTTAAGTCATAACATAATTCAGGGATTATTTTTCTTGTTACAGTTTTGTATTATTTTTATGTTGTTGTCGTTATTTAATACTACTTTCATTTGAATAGAAATAATGACTTTAAACTGATATATACAGAAAATGTGAAATTCTGAAAACCTAAAGAGCAACTTTCTATCTAAGTTTTTAAATGTAGATGCATTAATTTAGACGAGTTTACCTTTCCTCTACTGCAGCAAATGGCCAGGATGAACTAAGGAACTGAGATTATTGTATTTTTTTTTCACGGTGCTTTTGGTGGTCGACCATAACTGATGAGTCTGTTGTGTGCCGTAGCTGGGTGCTCTCACCTGTAGCCCGTTTCTTTGGTGACAATGTATGGGACAGCGTCGCTGCCATGATAATTCCAGCTGTTCTTCGTTCGAGCTGGGGCTAAATCAGTACCACTAGCCATAACTGAATTAATTTGGGCTCTTCCATAGCTGCAGAGAAAGAGGTTTTCCTGCCAGAGGTGCGGGGTAAGAATTTCAGGCTGTCTTAAATAATGCTCTGAAATGTTTTGTGTATTCACACGTAGATTTCTCTTTCACTTCATCTTGCGTGGAGTATGTTCATAGCTAGTTCAAAAACTATATAATAGTAAATGCCACCTAGAATCTCACAGTCGCTGCCTTTATAGGAAAAAAAAAAAATTAATAGAAGAATACAGAAGGAAAAATGTTATTCTGCTGAAATCAGGTATTTCCCCTTTGCTTAGCCCTGAAGATCTACTTCAGGAGATGGTTGGGACAGATGTTTTGATCACATGCATGACTTACTTTGATTTTGCCTCTGTCCTTTCTGCCCACCCCTCAGAAAATCTGGATCTAAGAACAAATTATATATGAGAGAATTCTTTTCATCTGTCTGCTGGTGCAAGATTGCTCCTGGAGAATAATGTGGTAGGTTTTGTGTTCAGTTTTAACAGAATCTGATTATTTTGATGAAAATGACTTCAGGAATAAAATGGTCCAAAATTTGTCTTCTAGAGGAACCTAAATATGATAATATGATAACAAAACATATCCAAATTCTTATTATGCCTCTGTTTGTTCTGAGATCCATAAATCTTTGGTGGTTGGTGTATGGGGATTTATGTAGTCTCTTGCAGTTTCATACAGGCTTTTTTTCCCCCTCGGTGACAGCAGTGTTCAGTCATACTTCTGGCTGGTATTTTTGAGGAAAATCCAAACTTCTTATATTTAGGTCTGCCTCTTGTGTTCAGTTATTTTAATGCATGCGATGGTGCTCTTCTCTGAGTGACTCCAAGGGGCTGCTGTCTCCGGTGAGACGGGAATTACGTGAATCTAGGAATTTTCTTGAGAGGAACCTGGAGTCACGTTTTTAATTCAGATAGGGAAGCTTCATAACTGTCACAGTATTCATTTACGAAGGAAATTAAATTGTTTTTTTCCTCCTCTAGCTAAGCTCTTAAGTCCAGTCTTTAAAGGCAATAAGAGCTGCAGGCAGAGCGTTTTTATTCTCTGTTTTGAGATAAGAAGGATGCCGTGAAGGTTGTCGGTACAAAGGTGTGTCCAGTTTTAGCCAGTACAACTTATGTTCTTCTGAAAAAAGCTTTTCCCCCACCATGTTTAATGCCCAAATATTGTCTGTATTTATAATACCTGTATTCAGGAGATGAGCAATTTTCTACTTGGAAAGCATGCTTTTATTAAAACATATATAAAAAATGAATCTCTGCATCTTGGCACAAAAACCCAGCGAGTTTTCTAGGTATTCACTGATCCGTTTTTTGATTTTAATATTCACAAGTTTGGGTTGGACTGAAAATGGATTTCCAGAACAAGGATGGGAGCTGATACGAGTATGCTGTTTTGAAGTATCATAGTTACAAGAAGGGTGCCCAGTAAGTTAATTATGTCAGTCATTGACTGCAAGGCTGGACTCTTGCTTCCAAAATAAAACTAGGTTGAAGTACCACTGAGCAAGCTGAAAATTGAAGTTTGTGTGTACTTGATCGTTCAAAGAAAAATTTCAGCGAGGTATGCACACGTTTTCCTGTCTTCAGTCTGTAAACTTTGCATTCACATAAATAGCAAAATTAAAGGTATTGTTTGTTATTTTTGCTGTCGCTTTACTTTGAATACTTTTAGTTATCTGTCAGCAGGTAGATCTACAGATAGATGGAGATGTCTGTCCGTTTAGATGAGAATACCAGAATATGGTGTTAAAATCAACAGCAAAAGGAAGACTGGAGTAAATGTGGACCCACTGGTAAATAGGGCAGAGCCCCTGGGGGTGACAATGGAAGCAGAGAAGGTGGAGGAACTCGAAAGCCACCTTTACGTTCTCTTCCTCTGTTTTTACTTTTAAGGCCAGCTTTTGGGAATCCCAGTATCCTGAGACTAGAGGGTTGTTCTGGAGCACAGATGACTAAACCCATAGTGAAGGAGGATCAGTAACACTTAAGCAAACTGGACATAGAGAAGTTCCATGGGGGCTGATGAGTTGTACCCCATGAGTGCTGAGGGAGCTTGCTCATGTCATTGCGATGCCACTCTTGATTGTCTTTGAAAGATCATGGTGATCCAGAGAGGTTCCTGAAGATGGTTAGAAAGCAAATGTCATGCCTGTCTACAAGAAGGGCAAGCAGGGGGATCTAGGGATTAGGGCAAGAAGCAACGGACACAAACTGAAACACATGAAATTCCACCTGAACACAAGGAAACACTGTGAAGGTGGGTCAAACACTGGATCAGGTTGCCCTAAGGGATTGTGAAGTCTCCATTGTAGCAATAGGACGAGGGGCAATGGTTTTAAACTAGAGCAGGGGAGGTTTAGATTAGACATTAGGAGGAAGTTCTTCACCATGAGAGTGGTGAGACACTGGCCCCGGTTGCCCAGAGAGGGGGTGGAGGCCCCATCCCTGGAGACATTCAAGGCCAGGCTGGATGAGGCTCTGAGCAACCTGATCTAGTTGAAGATGTCCCTGCTCACTGCAGGGGCGTTGGACTAGGTGGCCTTTAAAGGTCCCTTCCAACCCAACACATTCTATGATTCTATGATCTGTGGAGATATTCAAAGCCCAACTGGACACGGTCCTGGGCAGGCTGCTCTGGCTGTCCCTGCCTGAGCAGGGGGTTTGAACGAGATGATCAGACGAGGTCCCTTCAGCCTAAAGAATTGTGTGAATCTGTGAGACTGCGCTTTGTACTTAATAAAGTAAGAGGCAATCGTCAACCATTTAAAGGATGGGTGAAAGGAGTTATGAAGTAGAATTTAAGAGTGCCAGAAGCTTTAGGGGTAATAAAAAGATAAGTGACTTAATCATTGGGTGTTTTTTTACTAAATTGCAAGAAGTTCAAGCGTCATGCAAGAATAAATTTTCTTCCTAACCTTAACTCAGAGCGTTCAAGTCCTAAAAGACAGTGCTGTAGAAAGGCAGGAGTTGTTGCTTTCTGTATATGACTGTAAGCTATAAAACAGTGGAGAGCATGAAATACTGTGAAGCGTTAATCCAAACTTTAGTACGTAGAGGTTCTTGTTAATGCTTTATGTGTATTTTCAGATAGCGCTATGGAAAAGTGATAGCATCGCATACTTGGTTTCATTAAATCAGCTACTGTAACTAAATAGCTGTACACTTCTTGAAACAGTATTTCATAATTATTTAGAAGTATTTTATTCAAACTATCAACTGTGTAGAAAAATGTATAGCCAGCAGCCGCCTTTGCTGTTTCAGCACCTTTTTTAAAGCGCTTTCTTTCTGTATAAATGAGCAGTGTAACGCATAATGTCTCTTGTCTGTTAACTAGAGCTTTGTGCTTAAACGTAAGAACCATTACATTGAGTCTTTATATTTGTTGTAATTAAAAATGTCATTTTAAGTGGTCTATTTATGTGGAATTCTTGGAGTAGTGGACTGTACTGACAAGTTATGCTATTTAACTCCTTATAAATTGCAGTTGGGTATCTGTCTATCTATCTATTTTATTTTTTTTTTTTACTTTTGGCTAGATAATAATATAATTTATTACTGTAGATTTAGCTGATGTTTGCCTTTATTCAGCAGCAGTACATGCTGAACGCCAGTGAAATGAATTTGTAGTGTCAAGAAGAAAACTACTGTAAGTTGATGCAAGCAAATGTTTGAGATCAGCACGTATCTGCCTTGTGTTTGTTTCATTAAGCTGCTACAAGCCACCCAATTATGTAACTCAAATAAATGAAAATTACTTCAAAATCCTCCTTCTTTTGTTAAAACTCTGGTGAATTTAAATCAGTTGAGGTGGGTGTTTAGGGCTTCTTTGGGAATAAAAGTTGCCCTAAATGAAGAAGTCTAGGGCATGCTTCAGAAAGTTAACTAATTGTATTTTTTTCTGTAGGTATGATGAGTTACGTTCCTGATCACACAAATGAGGATTAGAGTAGATAGGGTTGACTTTATATTTTTTTTACTTTAAGGTGCTGCAATGAGCAAGGCAGTCTTGGATGTTTTTGAACATAAACCATGTAACATTTCGGCCTAAATTGTATAAAATTTGATCGTGAAATAGTATGAATTTCTTTTGTGGTAGAATGCTGCACAAGGAAGGAAAACAAAAAAAATAATCAGTAAAATGTTTGCCGTGCAGCATTCTTTGACTGAGGTGACCTGAGTGTCTTGATCCAGAAGTTTAAGAACTTAAAGACAGTGGCAAAGCTGCATACGTGGACGTTGCCAAGCCTTTGAGCTTATTTTCCCCCTGGACTGGGCACTGGTGAGGCCCCACCTCGAGCGCTGTGTCCAGTTTTGGGCCCCTCACCACAGGAAAGACCTTGAGGTGCTGGAGCGTGTCCAGAGAAGGGCAACGGAGCTGGTGAGGGGTCTGGAGCACAAGTCCTGTGAGGAGCGGCTGAGGGGGCTGGGGGTGTTCAGCCTGGAGAGAAGGAGGCTGAGGGGAGACCTTCTCGCTCTCTGCAACTCCCTGAAAGGAGGGGGTAGCCGGGGGGGGTCGGTCTCTTCTCCCAAGGAACAGGCGATGGGACAAGAGGAAACGGCCTCAAGTTACGCCAGAGCAGGTTTAGATTGGATATTAGGGAAAAATTTCTGTACCAAAAGGGTTGTCAAGCCTTGGAACAGGCTGCCCAGGGAAGTGATTCAGTTGCCATCCCTGGAGGTATTTAAAAGATGGGTAGACGTGGTGCTGAGGGACATGGGTTAGTGGTGGTTTTTGTCAGTGTTAGGTTGATGGTTGGACTCGATGATCTTAAAGGTCCCTTCCAACCTAGATGATTCTATGATTCTAGACACAGGAAGGCAGGGAACTACTTTGGCTTGCAGCTAGCCTCTGGTGGAGGATTACGCTTTTGCTTCTGGAGATGAGCACATAAATGGCATAGTTGCTTTGTTTGTAAGAGTTGCTGGGTAAGGTATGGAAGGCCTGCGTATACGGATTAGGACAGAGACCTTTCTGCCCTGTATGGGGGATGCTGTTCTGTTTTCATTAAAATCAACAGAAGTCCATCAGTAAGCACGTCTTGGTGAAAGGAGGCATCTAGTTAAGCTGATTGAAATGAAGAGCTGGTAAACTCTTTGTGTACAGGAGGGTTGGAAATTCAAAGACAAAGACCCGTTCAAAGAATTGAAAAGACAAAGCTGTGAAAACTCTCTAGTATTTCAGAGCCAAAGAAGAAGAAAAGTCATGTGGGAAAGAGCTCCAAATGTTACTGGTTGATTGGCTGTCTTCAAAAACTGTTGCAGTTGATCAAAAGGTCCACAAGACAGATGGATATGCAGACATACAGATCAGCAAAGAAAGCTTTATGCCAAAAGTCATGGAATCAAAGGAAGCCAAGAAGTCAAAATGAGAAGCACAAGTTTTATTTTTCTTTTCTCTGGTATGTTTTAAACTAAATAGATGATTTTTCTGGTTTTTTTTTCCACTTACCAAAGGATGTTTTTGGGGGAGTTAGAAGGCAATCCAGATAGCTCTGGACCTGCTGAAGTAAAATTAGTGGCAAAGATGTAACAAATCTTGAAAAGAAGATCTGTTACTGACGTAGAAGGGAATGGAAAATAAGAGACAAAATACGCATTTACTAAAGGGAAATAGCAGGGAATAAATAATTTGATTCCCCCAACATAAGAACATGCCTACTTTAAAACAACAGAAACACAGTAGGCCTGATCTCGTCAATGGGTACTAAAACACTTGGCGTCTTTAGAAAATTACTGGTTAAACTGGAGAAGGTGGACATTCGTCACGAATGATAAATGGAGATTAGTAGTCTGGAAGGTGGTTGGTAATGGGATTTCTCAGCAAGTGGTCTTGGAACTAATGTTAATAATATTTTTATTTCTGAAAGATGCATTTGGTACGAAATTAGTGTTACTATTGCAAACGAAAGGTTAAGGTGTCACGTAAGAGGAGAGAAATGACTGACTCCTGCTAACTGATAAGCGGTATGAGAGCGGAAGGCACTTCTGCTGACAAACTAATGAATGTTTTGGCATTGTAAATCTCCTATCTAGAAATAGCAAGGAATAAAAAAAACCTGGGAAGTATTAGTTAATCACCAAAATGAAACGCTCTGGAAATGGAGCAGGTAGTTCTGCACCAGCTGCAGGGAAGAGCCAATGGGTTGATCGGGGAAACAACATTCCTTCTAGAAGGCTGAAAGAGTGGATTTTGTCTGCATGAAAAACGGAAGGTGGAACAGCGGGCAAGGCCATTGTCTTAAAATGATCGTTATCTCCAAGGTGGTGAATGTGTTTAAATGGGGAAGTATAAATTGAGTTTGGCGATTACAAGAACATTCCTAAATCTCCAGAAGCTGAAATTCTGCCATAGCCTTGCACATGGAATAGGGACAGCAGTAAAGTTTCGGGATTTATTTATTTATTTTCTTTGTGAGGGGGATTGTGGTGGTGGTTTTGGGATTGTGTTTTGTGTGTTTTTTTGTGGTTGTTTTGGATGAAGTTGATCCATTTATGCCGACATTACTGCTAGCTGCAAAACCGTTAATTTCTTAGTTTTGTTTTTGGGCATTTATGCTGAATTTTACACCATGGTAAGTGTATATTTGAAGACATTAAGAAATCCCACTTTAAGGCAGAAAACTGCATTTGGATGAGCTCTTACGAGCAACAAAGATAAAACCTTTCCATTTTTGATGTAGATATTTCACGTTTCATTATCGGTATCAATGAGCAAGCTAGTATTAAATACCGTTTGTCATCTTCAGATGTTGGGAAAGAACACGCCATTCTATCTGTTTAGTAATACCATTTTACACATGGAGTAGCGAAAAAGGAGATGGGCGGAGGTAATTTTTTTTAAAAAACATAGAATGCCTTATTACCAAAGGTGGGAGTTGGCAGTGAGGGTCTCTCCCTGCGCTCCCATCAGTTACCCTGTTTTCATGGAAGTTCCTGGATTGGTCTGGCAATGACAGTGGGATCCAATTGCCAACAAAGGGTGGCACAGAATCCTTTTCCTCGGATTTTTATCACATGGTGTGCTTGGAAACTAGTGACTTAAAAGATCAGGTTTGGGGCTATATAACTTTGGCAGGAATTTCCTGGGTGCTGATTTTGGGTGTTCCCATCTGTTCCTGTATCCCCATCCTTTCCTCTCTCGCTATGGTAGGATATAGCTGTTCGTGGCCAAGAAGAGAATAAGGTGGTTGGTGGTATCAAGGTAGTATCAAGATACCTGGAATAATTTTAAATGGGCTGGTTAAAGTTGAAATCGCAAATCTTGCCCTGACTTCTCTGCTTGTGGGAAAGCAGCATTATATAGCCATCACTTCTGTCACTGGTGTGGCCGTCCCCACAGCTGTGTCATTGTCTGCTAATTCCGGGGGATGTCAGAGCTTCTGATGAAAAGCTTTTTAACGGCTCGCTGTAGGGTGGGGGAGTCATCCGACTCCTGTATGTAGACGAGGTTCTGGGTCGTCATCTTGTAGCAAGTTTGCAGCAAAGCACACGCGGAGTTTTGGCAAAAGTAGAAAAGAACGTCCCGTCCCTCTGTAGTGTACGTGGCAGGGAAGCTGAATGTAACAGCAGTCAGGTTAAGCCATCAAAGGCTTTATCTTGACATTAGGAGCCCATTATTTTTAAGCGTTAGGAAAACTGACTTTCTTCTTTTTGCAAGAGAGGTTGAGAGAAAACCTCGCGGAGGTTCGTAATTCCAGGGACAAGAAGGAGAAGACTCAACAAGACTGAGCTCGTGTCAAATAGGGCAATAATTTGCCAAGAATCAAATGTAAATAGCTAAGTGTTTTTTAATTTTGGAGAGTTTGTAATGTGGAAACCTCTGGCAGCCTTTTTCAGCTATTATCTGACTTCATATACTTTAATTCCTCTGCTAGGGATATCATGCATAAAGAAGAGACATTTTTAGGGGAAAACCACTTGTGGGAAGTAAGATCCAGAAAGGGCGAGGAAAGATCTTACTTCAGTCTCTGGAAACGCTAAATGCCGTCTCTGCTGTCTCTCGCAAGAAAAAGCTGCTGATACTTCTATTTTGACACTTTTTTTTTTCTTTTTAGACAAAACATGATTTCTCCAATCGAAAAGACGACCAGCGTGTTTTGACTGCACCATTGATTGTGTGAAGGATTTGTTATATCAATGCTGCTGGAATAATTTGGGGGGCCTTGGGAAATCACTTAATGGAATTTGGTCCATGTCTGCATAATCTGACTTTTTTGCTGGAGTAATTGAAGATGCTGCTTAATAAACTTTTTATAAAGATTCCCAGTTGGTTGCTGCGTTTCAGAGGGTTATGTCTGAGCACAGAAGTAATACATCTTGTAATTGTCTTTTTTTCCTCCCCACCTCCCTTAAATATTTTCCCTGGGGAAGAATCTAATGCACTGTAATGCTCGTACCTTTTACAAAGTGACCCTACTCATTACGATTTGTTCTCTGAAGCTCCCTTGACAACGTATAAATGCACTGAGAATACTTAAGCTTCCTCTCCATCACTCTTTCAAAAATCTATTTGAAAACCCATGTTTGATACTGCCATTACTATTCGGAGTTCTCTAATGCTGACTCTGTGTTCAGTGTCACAACACACATGCAACAGATCAGTTTTATTAGCTAAACAATTTTATAGCTATGTATTTTCATAAAAATTAGATATGGTGTGCTTATGTCACCTACTATAGTCAAGACTTCAAATATATTTATGGTTTGTGACATATAAATGTTGAGAATTTTCTGGGACTGGACTTGCCTTTATTAACTCCGTTGCAACAAGTTCAATAGCTATTTTCATCTCATCCTCTCAAATCGCTGGGAAAGGTTTACTGTGGTTGTTCAATCTTTTTGCAGCTTGGTAAATAGGTGCAGTATTTAGGTTTATGGTATGCCCAGAGATAGGAAAGCATTATCCTATTGCAGAAAAGATGGAGCTTTTACCTGGAAATAGGGTGCCCGCCGTCTGGTGGGGAGAAGGATTTTCCTGAAGAAAGGGTTCCTTAAAAACAGAACAAAACCAACCAACCAACAGAGCTCGTGCATATTTGTGTTACTTAGAGATATATTTTCATAAAGCTTTTGAATTACTTGTATATAAAGCTCTTGAATTAGTTGTATTTTTGTATGATTTAATGAATAATGCTACTAAGGCTTGTAGCTTTTGTGTATTCTGATTTTGGCATTTCAATCTGAAATCAGCTCCTGGAATTTTTAGAGAATATTCATATTTTGGTGTCTTACGAAGCAGATGATAATATATTACAGTGACTGCTTTTAAAGTGACTGTGCCTACGTCCTCATAAAACTACATCTGGAAAATATACCTTCGATCTAAATTTTCCTCCACCCTCTGCAGATTGAAACAAGAGCAAATGTACGTACGGGATGAGTTTGGCAGACTTCTGGAACGAGAAAGGATTTCTTCAAATGAACATTTGACTCGAGCCATTCTTCGCGAGAGAGCCGCAACGGAAGAGGAACGTCAGAAGGCACAGCGTTTTGTAAGTTCACAAACGTTTATAAACGGCTCAGATTTTTCAAGGAACCACGTCTTCAGGCATGTTTCGAACTATTCGTAGAAGAGAAAAACAGATCTGGTTTTGTTATTTGTTTTTTCTTTATTACTAGTTTATAGTACGTAATTTTATTTTCTTTCTTTTTTTTTTTTTTTTTGGTCAAATATCCCTGTCTTAAAATAGCTGATTAGAAAGAGCCTAATCTTTCTGAAGGCTGCAAATACAATGTGCCTTCTTGTGCGTTTGTGTAATATTAAATGTCTTTTTTTCAGAGGCTAAATTTGGTTATTTTTACTAAATTTAGTTATTCTATGTTAAAAAGTTACAGAATACAAGAGAACTTTTCTAGAAATGAATTATTTCGTATTTAAAGGAAATCCATAATATTTCTGGTCTAGAAATCTGGCTAACAAGAAGAATTCAAAAAGTATTGGTTTTGGAGTCTCTTATGTGCTAGAAAATAACAAAAATTCTGACTTTTGACGATTGTCTCAAACCTTGGAACCAGTTTAGTGGAAAATTCTGTATGAACGAATCATGTTTCATTAGAGCTGATGTATAAAAACTTCCTGACAGGGAAGTTGTAAAATATAGCTGGCTGTTTTCCTCTCAAAACTGACATTATATATTTCGGTCCGTTTCAAATGTCTGGCAGATTTATAACTTGTTGTATATAGCGGTTGCTTGCTATATCGAGTCTGTATTGACTCTTCTTTGTAACAATAATCTTAATTCTCTGAGGTACGAATATGCCTTTTTTTCAAATTACTTGAGTATAAATAGTTAATAAACTGGTATTTTCAAGAAAAAAGGTTTAAAATACTTATGTGAGCATTCCTATCAAAATAAATGAGATTATTTATGTCAGCATGTCTATAAATATTTATTTGGCTCTCTGTATCTGAAACAAAATCAAAGCTTTCTAAGGTTTATTTGTTGGTAACGTAGTAAACCAATCCCTTCAATAAACAATAGCTTTATTTATGTTGTTTAAGTAAAAATCTATTGCCCATGTTATTTTTCCAAATCACAATTTAAAACCAAGCAAGTTTCACCTAAGTACACCTGAGTATTGGTATCTTTTGCAGATGTTTCCCAATGCTGTTTCACCTCTATGGTAATGTTATTGTTGAAGAATACTTACAGCATGGTAAACAAATGTTTAATATTTTGTCTTTTTTAAAATATGGGAACAAAAGAAAACAGAGAGGAATTATGACCAAGGTACAGCCTTAGTCTTAAGCCTTAAACTCTTGGATTCTTAATATTGTGCAGCAGACATAAGAGTATTGTGGCCTCAACCTAATGAGGAGCTGAAGATTTATAATGGGGGAAATTACTTGCATAATTAGTGGGGGTTTGCATCTTTCACTTACTACTGTAGTTAGCGCTGTGCTTTTGAGAAGCACATGATGCCTTTCTCACCAGCCAAATGCTTGAGAGATTTGTTACTACGGATATCAAACTGTTTTTTTTAGCCATTATGTCAATTTTATTCTTAATTTTTACTTACTCTAGAATACTTAAGTTAGCACAGCCTCTGTGAAGCAGTCGGGAATTGCTGTTAATTAATTTTGAACCTTATCAGCCTGGGGAGCGGTGTTTCACGGTGTGCGGTGTCGCTGTATGTTGAGTTGGAAGAACAACATACAAATAGCGCTAATGAAGGAAACGCCGCAAAATCCTACAGGATGTCCCCACACGCGAAGGACAGCATGACTCACTGCCTTTCCATGGTGATGGCATCGTTGCCTGGCATTTTAGAGCTGGCTACCAAAAACGTGCTTTTGTGGAAGCGTAAACATGTCAGGGCAGAGATATTCCACGTGGGAAGAGAACAAGGTATCTGAGCTCTGCTAGTGACTTAGGTATCCCGGCGTAGTCATCTTGGTTTTGATCATCTTACTCTTGTAATCTGTGAATTTCTAAAATATCTTGAGGTTCTTTGGTGAAAATTGCTATGCACATTTGCTATTTCTCCTGCAAATTTGTCACTCCCGCTATAGTTTGTTCATTCTTGGAAGTGTACGATAAGATAACAAAGTAACCAGTAGCCTTTGTGTGTTTGTTTCCTTAAAACGAGTCTAAATATCAAAACATTGAGTAATTCTCACCTTCCTTGCAAGTCCTTCTATAGGTTGCCTCCTTTATTTTCCTGTAATTGGTCGGTTTCTATTCCCTTGGCTCCATCGCTTCTGCTGGCTCTTTATTTGTTTCATGTATCCAAGCTGAATTTATAAAATTTGTAACATGAGGGGATGTGTCTGTGTGTACCGTTGTGAGGCAGAATGAGTAATACCATGTTCTGGTAAATGGCTAAGGTGGGTTTATATTTTTACATAGCCTAGATTTGATCTTTTTTTGAGGAATAGAAGTGTGTTTGTGAGATGTCGGTAGCATTATCTACAAAATTAATTCCTTTGCTGCTGCTAAATTATTTAAGCAGTGCACAGGAAAAGAAATTATGGTTAGAAAGGAAGAGTTTTATTTTTTCTTTATAAAGGCTGCTAATTCAGTTTTAATAGATAGACATATTTATAATAAATAGACATATTATTCACAGTTCTGAAGAAAAGGATCTGGGGGTCTTGGTAGACAGTAACTTATCCATGAGCAAGCAATATGCCCTTGTCGCCAAGAAGGCCAACAGAATTCTGGGCTGCACAGGGAAGAGTGTGGCCAGCAGGTCAAGGGAGGTCATTCTCCCCCTCCACTCGGCACTGGTGAGGCCACAACTGGAATACTGTGTCCAGTTCTGGGCTCCCCAGTTCAAGAGAGACAGGGAACTGCTGGAGAGAGTCCAGCGTAGGGCAACAAAGATGATTGAGGGATTGGAGCATCTCCCTTAGGAGGAAAGGCTGAGAGAGCTGGGACTCTTTAGCCTGGAGAAGAGAAGGCTGAGGGGAGACCTTATGAATGTTTACAAGTATCTAAAGGGTGGGTTTAAGCAGGACGGAGCCAGTATCTTTCCAGTGTTTCCCTGGGGTAACGGCACAAGCTGGAACAGAGGAAGTTCCGATGGAATATGAGGAAAAACTTCTTTACGGTGAGGGTGCCAGAGCACTGGAACAGGCTGCCCAGGGAGGGTGTGGAGTCCCCTTCTCTGGAGACTTTCAAGCCCCGTCTGGATGCCGTCCTGAGTGATGTGCTCTGGGCAATCCTGCTTTAGCAGGGGAGTTGGGCTAGATGATCTCCAGAGGTCCCTTCCAACTCTGAAGATTTCATGGTTCCGTGAAAATTGTTAGATTGAAGTAATATTTCCCATTCTTAAACAATTTTAACACCAGCTGCTGCTTAGAGTTTCAGAGAGAAGAAACTTTTAAGTGTTAACAACCCCAAAGTTTGCATTAATTCTTCATACAAACAAAAAAAACTTGATAAAATGAAGCAAAAATGAACAGCTAAAAGAGTAGAAGCTCTGCAGGTGCCAAGAACTATAGAAAGACATCATTTGGGTTTTTTTAAGCAAAGAAGAAACCTAAAAGAAGTCAGCAGAGCATGGACAGCAAGATAGGGCAAAGAAGGGTGGCATCCTTAAAAAAAAAAATCTGGAATACTTTTTAAGTGAGCAGAATGAGGAGGATTATGATGCTTGTTAGGCTAAATGTTAAAAAATCAACCTCTAAGAACCATAAAGTATGAGAAAAAGGATTTTAAGGAACGGTTCATAAAAGGTATAAAAGGTAACACAGACACACACGCGTGTCTCACACCCACCCACTGTGGGTGGATCCACCATGGAACAAGGATCATACCAGAGCCCAAAGAGCCAGGAGCAGATCGGGGAGTCTGAGCAACATATGGAAGAGATGGGCCCTAAGCAGCAAAAGACCCTCAATTAATTTTTTCACGCCTTTCTTCAAAGCCGGGGAACTTCTGAAAGTTCCGATGCCAAAACTTTGCAGGGATGTCCTCCAACAAGGTCTGAGATGTGAAGTTCCTGTAGAAAATGTTAAGGGAAATCAAGAGTTTTACCAATAAGAGCTCTTCAAGTCTGGATGATATTCATAAAAGCTCTGAAAGGAACTCGGAGCGGATAGATGAGCTGATGACAGCTGAACTACACATGCGTTGTGTAAGCTGGTAGGGAAAACTCCCTCACTACAAGTGGACTGGAAAGCGGCTGATGGGATGTCATCTTCTTCAAAAACAATTTAGGGGCAGATCCAGAGGTTTACAAACCAGTAATTCTGATGGTTGTACCAACCAAGGTAGAAATTACAATTTAGAGTGGAATTTCCAGTCCCTGACCAAAGCCCTAGAAATCCCTTGTGGAGTCAGCATGAGGATTTCTTCAACTGTTGATGCTTACTTAATTCAGCAGAAAGAAATGCCGCTGCTGTCGATTGCTTTAGTAGAGCCTTCGCATGTCATTGACTTCGAGGAGTATTTCAGACATGGCCTAACTTCCTTATCCCGCAGCATTTGTGTCTGGGCTTTAAGTAGCGCTGCCAGCAAGACTCGGTGTGCTGAAGAGCTGGTGAGGTTTTGCATCTCCTCTGGCTTCTTCTCGCCCATCTCTGGCTGTGAGATCCTGCCGTCTCCATTGCAGTGGGGCTGATAGTTGATGCTGAAATGAGCTGACGTGGGAGAAGTCCATTCTCCCCTTTTTTTTTCCTTTTTTTTCTTTTTTTTCTCCTGTCTGGCAATTGGTGTGAATTAGCTTATTTTGAAGGGTCTGATGTACGTCAGTGCTAGGTGTAAGGGATGCCTTGCTGATGAAGAATTTCTTTATCGCTTTTTCTACTTATTTTCATCTCTGCAGTGCAGTTCACCTCTGGTTCTGTAGTGTCAGTGCGGATGTTGTGGACTAAAGCAAATGTATTACAAATCCATCCTGGAGCCCTTTTTCAAATGTAGACATGCCCACGATCTGCTTTAGAGGTTGACCACAAAAATAGCTGAATTGAGGAAATTGCAAACTGTGTATGGAGGGCAAGTTGTTGGGGAAGGAAAATGAAAACTTCTTGAACTAGCCGTACCACCTGAGAGAGTGATTTTGTACCTTTAGCTTTATCTACAGTCAGTTTTGAGACGTGATATTTGCAAAGTGTCTCTGAGTGTTTTCACGGGAGGACAAAGTGCACTGTGGGCTTGAAGTTGTACATGAGAACCGCCTGTAGCCACGCAGCTGATTAAAAAAAGAAAAGTATTTCTTTCTTCCACACCTTTAGCATGTATATATTATTTTTTCTGCCTATTCTTCTTGAAGGAGGACTTCATAAGAAGTCTGTTATTTCAGTCTAGCCATAAAGAATTTCGGTACTGGTGGGGTCCTCTTTAGCAAAGACCAGTGCGGTTGAAGGCCCCATCATTGTGAGTGCTTCAAGAATACTTGTACTATGTGTTACTCGTGTAGGCGGCAGACCTATCGTCCTTTGCAGTATTTGTTATTGGAGATCTTTGCTGCACATCTAAAAATTGTGGTTAGTTGAGTTGGGCATAGTCTTGTTGAGTGGCTTTAAATGTGATTGCTTTGCCATAAATAGCTTATTGACGTTCCATCACTTGAGTCATTATGTGAGTCAGGGTGAGACGCAGAGAATATGGAGTAAAAAAATCAATAGTTATCCAAAGTGCAGAGGACCTGTTGTATTTCCATCTCCTTATAATGACCTGGAGTTTACGTTAACATATTTTCTTCACTGTCTGGACTGAAACAAGCCATCATTAAGACCCTATATGTTAGAAAATGGTTTTATTGAGCTACCAATGACATTAAAGTCTCATTTCCCTTTGAAGAGGCACAGAAATGTTGTTCTGTTCATTTGCTGTAACCATAACATTAAAATTTGATTATTGCTATCATTAGAAATCTGTATCCATACTAATACAATTATATATATTTCCCCATGTATTGTTCCAGGCTTTCATTGAAGTACCTGTTAGAGAATGAAATCTGTTGTTGCTGAGGTATTTTTTCAGTTTTGTAAATTATTTTCTACACAAAAAGGTCTATTCATAAATTCTGTGTTCAAAAAATCAATTTGCCAGAAGTATCCTTATATTAAAAAGCTCTTTTTGCACCTTAGGTGAATGTGCTAATGAGTTTATTGGATATTTTTTCCTAGCAAAATCGTATTTGAAATGTATAATTCTTCTTTTACTTTTCCGAGTAATAGATCAATATCAAAATAGATCAAAATCAATAGACCAAATATTTTCCTCGATAAATTAGAGCTGAAGCGTGTTGAGTTATGTTAGGAGTGAATTTGACCTGTTGTCATAATTAAATATGTATTGTTAAAATAGAGTGTTTCACTCTTCTGTGTCTCAGCTGCTTAGATGTTTTCCCTGTCATCCTTGGGTGCCTGGTCCTCGTCACTACCTACGTGTGGTAGACAATGACCTTTGCTTCAGCGTTGCGTTTATTTTTCCTGTCCTCAATTCATTTGCTTTGTCAAGAGGAGGTCCCCTATTTTCCATAAGCAGATTATATTCTGACCCTTCCTGCTCTTTCCAGAGAGTCCTGCGCTAACCGTATTTTAAGGATGACTTCACTAGAAAATACCAGGGGGAAGAATTACTAAATGAGTTAAGGCATTAGTTCTCAAGAGAAAAGAAGTCTGTTTACAAACCTGCAGTATTTATTACATACCTCATTTACCTCATTCATCATTTTAATAGAAAAATGAATCTTTTTAGATGATTCTGAAATAATTTGAGGTAAACTACAGAGCCTGAGGCAAAACATGATTGCTTACTGTAGGGAAGGCCGAGCTGTTTCTGAAGAGTACGGTATGATTGGTGACTATAATTTACAATTTATGATAGTAAAAATATTAAAGACTCATATTTGAAAGTTCCACTTAAGGTTTGGAAGCCACGTGGTACAAAATGAAATCTAATGACAGTTGTTTTGTGTCTTGTTCTTCAGTTTTGTAATTTAGAAAGTAGAAATTTCTTTGAAATCTCCTTGAAATTAGAGATTTTTGGAGATTTACTCATAAGACTTCATTCGGGTATATGTGCATGGTTCTTTTTTTGCCGTGCATTGTTATTACTGGTATTTAGAAATAGGAATTTTGTTGCAGCAAACAGATTTTTTGCGTTAGTACTTTGTGATGGGCAAAAGAAATTGTTTGGCTTTATTCATGTTGTAGAAGACAGGGTAAAAAGACAAGAATGGAAGAAGAAGTTATTTTTGAGTATTGAGGATGTGATTGATCTTGTTTTTGTTTGGTTTTGCTTTGGGGGAGAGAGGTTTGGTTGCCTTTTAGAGAAGGAAGTGGGATACAATGAAGTAGTCATTTACATTTTGAAAATATTAAACTCCATTGCACTGGATGTGTTCATTTGAATAAACATAATATCATGGATGTGGCTTATGTCTCTCCTGGCACATGTTTCTTCTCTCACTGACTCTCCCTCCCTCCCTCCCTCCCTCTCTGGCATTTCTACTGCAGCAGGAAGGTGTTCGGGATGGGAATCCGGCTTTCTGTCTTTTCAAGGCTGTTAAATAGGTGATGTGAAACTCTACAGTACGAAAAAGAAGCTGTTGCTATGCAAATAGAGATCAATAATGCTTTTTCCAGCAATGCAAGAAATAGGACTTCCTACCAAGTGTTTGCAAGTCATGAATGGTTTTCTTATCTGGACAAATATGTGTGCCGTGAAGAAATGGTAAAGACCCATTTGTGTGTCTAAAATTACTTTATTAATAAGAGTGAACAATTCCACCCCCCCCCCCTTGATATAGTTAAACAGTAAAAATAATTTAAAATAGCCTGTGGGTGATAGTACTCTTCGTGCTGTAGGTTGTAATCCCAATACGATCTCTGTCACGTGAACTGTTAAGCAAATGTTTTATTTCATCTCTGAAACTGCCATTAAGTGCCTGTGAACTAGAATAAGAAGTTGCTTACCTGTATCTCTCTTCTGTCCCTTTACAATGTCCATTCTGACATTTAAAATATTTATTTCAATGGAACAATACAAATAATTTTCTCCTTCCTTCACTTTTTCACTTGGCAACATGTTATAGACTTTTTAAAAAATTTTTATATGTAATTGTTAATTGGGGTTTTTTTCTCCTTGTCAAAGTTTGACAGATAGGAAAAACACAGTAAAAATAGAAAATTTTGAAGACAAGTAAGGTACCTACAGTGAGCATTTATTCTCTTTAAATATTCCTTTTTGAAGGGTGAGAGGAATGTGTTTTGATAGTCAAACAGCATTTAAAAGCATGCTTCTTTTTTTTTTTTTAATTCTTATATAGCAAAACCCAAGATACTTGACAGAAGCAAAATTAATCACTGTGTTATCTTAGCATCCAGATGAAGATCTAGTGCTTTACAAAGCCTGCTGCTCCATCAATTTGTTCTTTTGGTTGAATTCAAATTGAGTTCATTTTTATAGATTCACTGCATAATACTCTGCTCTCTCCTCCCTCATTCATTAACCAATTTGTTCTTTCTACTCCCTTTTTATCGAATGGCTAACGAAATTGCCGTGCTATCTTTTCAAATGAATATCATCATTCCTTGTCATGCATGGGCGAGAAGTAAGCATATTCATCCTTTTTACATATACCTTCCCTTCTTCCAGAGCGAAGACCCCTTTCTGCCCTCAAGATATCATGAAAGGAATGTTATAAATAACGTTCTCTTGAAGCTTTGAGCACGTTGCTTGTATATAAATATTCCTATCCAGACTCCTTTTGATTACTTCTGGGCCTTTGGAGCGTGTACGCCCTGCCAGTTGTATGACACAACAAAGGCCAAATCAAAGAATTGTCAAGACTTGTCCTTCTACATGACGTGGTACAAATACCTGCAATGGATTAAAACATGTTCATTTGACAGAAGTCTTGAAACATAATACGGGCAGTCTCCTCCATTTCAACAAAAGTTTGCTGGGTCTTGAGACTCTCGTTCTCACTTAGGGGAAAATTAGATTAAATTTCCCTTGGGGGAAATTTAGATTAGATATTAGGAAGAAATTCTTTATTCTGAGTGTGGTGAGACCCGGCCCAGGTTGCCCAGAGAAGCTGTGGCTGCCCCATCCCTGGAGGGGTTCAAGGCCAGGTTGGACGGGGCTTGGAGCAACCTGGGCTGGTGGGAGGTGTCCCTGCCCAGGGTAGGGGGTTGACACTGGATGATCTTTAAGGTCCATTCCAACCCGAACCATTCTTTGACTCTATGATTTAATATTTGTTTACTCTCAGGTTAGGTTAATTTTGGCTTGGCAAATAGTCCCTTGTCTCTCCTTTAGAGAGGACTCTAGTTATCTTTCTTCCTTTGGGTTGAATTAGAAGACTTAAGAGAAGAAAGGTTGTTTGGGGGGAAAGGAGGGTGGAAATTAAGACCAGTTTTTTTTTACTAAAGACCACCTGAACAATTAATGGAAGTCCTTATTTCATGATATCTGTAACTTATCTGAGGGCTCTTCACTGTGTAACGTGGGTATTTTCTTTAGAAACACCAGCTGCAAGAAGGGGACCAAGCCATTGAAAGAGGACGGTTTGGAAAGGCTCTAGCCACCGATATATAAAAAAAAGTCACTATATGGATTAGTGGTCTTGATGTTGCTGTTTTATGATATTCACTCTGTGTACTGTTGTAGTATTTGCTATGAACAGGACTCTGCCTATTATGTTCCAAGCAAGTTCTGAGACATGGGCCCTTCCTTTTGAAGTATTGCGCTGGAAAAAAATAGGAGGATCTGTTGTGAGTAGCAGTAAGATGACAAAGTGGTACATAGCATGTTCCTTATGGCTTAATTTGATAGTTTTATTTTGTAGACATCCCTTTTATTTTTCTACAACTCCCCTTGATTTTGTATACCTCTCCTTTTATGAAGAGCAGTTGAGAATCTAGATGCTGAGTCTTGTTGACAGAGGCTGTTGAGCAGTGAGTGGGATATGTGCTTCTTACATCTCGGAAATCCTGAGTAATGGAAAATTTCTTTCCCCTGGGAGATACGTTGTCTCTGTTTTCCAGACAGTTGTGGTGACACTATTTCTTGGGAATGGGCAGAGTGGAGGGAGGAGGAGGAGAGGAGGAAGAAATCTTGAATTTCCTTGTAATTAAGGAGATGAATAGACTATGCCCCACCAATTTTTATATTCACAACTGTGCCCAACATTGGTTTTTAAACCTACTTTGGTAGGTAAATAGTTAATTACACTTACATTGCCTCATTTGGGAGGAGCTGACTCTTGGTGTTCTTGGGGAACTCGAAGACGTGGATGTCCATTTTCATCTTTGATCTACTACTTGAAGCTCTTTGCCATTCAGGAGTCCCATTGCCACTCGATTTTACATCTCTTTCCCATTTAGAAAATTATCTTCTTGACTATAAGGACCAAAGCTTTTTTT
>VYZM01011934.1:47771-69195 GCA_013398915.1 Dromas ardeola | reverse complement strand
CGCCTGTCACCAGGGCAGCTGGACACCAGTGGGCACCGAAACAGGCTGCTCCTGCCTTCAGCTCGTGACTCTGTGTAAGTTCCCATCCACGTCCCCACAGGGAGGTGACGGTTTTGGGTGTGCCTGGCTCACAGGAGCTCACGGTGGTCTGCTCTGACTGCTGGGAAAAGGGTCCACCTGGATCCTTTCCATGGGGATTGTGGAGCCATCATGGACCAGAAGCAAAGCCCGGGCTGGGTCTCACCAAACCAGCGTCCCAAAACCGCTGCATGGAGCACTTTGTGCTCGGCCCCTCCTGTGGGCTCAGGCTGCTGGGGACAAAAGGGCACCGAAAGGGTTTGAGAAGCTGGGGCAAAACCAGCCTGCGGGTCAGGGAGAGAATGAGAATGTGGAGCAGACGGAGAAATGGGAAAATAGGTCAGGCTGCAAACACAAAGGGATATTCTTCGTCTGCAGTGACGTGCGCGGCTCCCGGCCGCTCTGGCCTGCACGTTCCAGAAGGGATCGGTGGGGATTAATGCAGCAGGGGCTCGATCTGGGATTTGCTGGCAGAGCAGGACTGGTGTGCCGGGGCCCGGCTGTTGCTCGCCATCCCTCTTTTATTCTCCAGTCCTTTAGCCTGGCAGCTGGGGAGGGGTGAGGCTCTGGAGGGGAAGATCTTCATGTTGAGAAATGGTGTTTGGGCTGTGCTTAGTGACAGTGCTGCTCGCGCCCTTGTGCATCCCTGTGTTTCTCAACAGCGGAGGGGTGACAGGGGCTCACCTGCTTCTGCCGGGTCCCCTCGTGGCACTGCCCGCCTGGAGGCTGTCTCGGCTGCAGCCCAAGCCCTTGTCTGCATCGGCCAGGAGATGAGAGGTGCCCCAAATAGACCAAAAACTCCCGTGTTGCGCAATTGTGCTGCCAGTAACAAGCCCGAGTGGTCACCAGTGAAAGGAGAACCTGCTCCCCAGGGGGGGATGCAAATGCTCCTTCCCAGCATCGCGCCGGGGCCGGTTTTGGAGAGGCGCCGGTGTCCCTGAGGGGAGCAGCGTGCCCCGCTTCCTCTTGTGTGCGCTGGCTGGCAGCCCAGTTGCTCCGGTCGCGGGTGCCGGGAGGGAGATGAACGTGCCGATGTGCTCGTCTCCCTGGCTGGGAACGGCTCCCGTGGAGCAGACAGCAGAGCCAAACGTGCCCTCAGCCATCCCTTATTGCTGGCTGGGCGTGTGAGCCGAGGGATGGCCCCGGCACGTCTTGGAGTGCTTGTGACTGTGGAGATGGTTCTTCCTCTCCGGGGGGTGGGTCTGTCCCTCCCCAGCTCCAGGGGAGTGCAGAACGTGCTGCTCGCCATGGCTTTGCTGGCCGCATGGCTGCTCCGTTGGGGTGCCACGTTCCTCGGACGGAGGCTGTTGGTGACTCTTGCGAGCTCTTGGGGCTCCCGGCTGCCGGTCCCGAATGAGCTGCTGCTGGCTGGCGCCTTCCCTGGGGAGAGCTGGGGCCAGCTGACAGGTTGGAGCACCTTGCCCAAACCCCAGCAGACTGCCGCTGCCTCGCGCTCCCACCAGGGTGGTGGGTCCCCACCTCTGTGTGCCCTCCAAGAGCGCTCCTCTGTGGGTGCTGCTCTTTGGGGGGCTCTGGCAGGCAGAGCTTGGCGAGGGCACAGAGCACGAGCACGCCGGCTCCTTCCTTCTGCCAAGGCTTGCGGAGCATTCGGGAATTGATCCTGTTTTCTCCCCTCAGCTCACTCCTTCCTCCTTCCTGCGCATCGGGCAGCTGAGCAATGTGGACCTCAACGAGGACATCCGTGAGCTGGTGAGTGGCACAGGAAGGGGCCCGCCGTTACTGAGACCCCTTTCCTTTTACTAACAGCACTAAGGGCTGCTTTTGTTTCCCCCTCCTCACATCCCCCTTGTCCCACGAGGGCTCCAGCGCTTCCTCCTGGGCTGGGTGACCTTCGTGTGTGGGTAGCTGGCTGCTGTTCTGCCTCGACCGTCGCTGCTTCCTCTTAGCCGCAGTGCTGGCCCGAGGACATCATGGTCCCCTGCACCTCTCTGAGTGCCAGCACCAGCCTGCCGGCGCAGGAACCTTCCTCCCGTGGGAGCAAATGTAGAATCCGGTGGCGTGGGATGGGATTTCTTATCGTGAGAGCTCCAAGCTGCTTCTCTTGCCTGCTGCCCAGCTCAGTGCGAAGGCAAGGGAGGGGACGTACAGTGGGACAGCAGCTGGGGGAAGATGTCTCAGCCCTGGGGACAGGGTTAGCGACAGACAGGGCATCTTGCGAAAACTCTCAGTTTTCAAGTTATTGCCCCTCCACACGCACCTGAGAAACTTTTCTTCCCTAGATGCTCCTGCCTCAGCTCTGGAGCTGTAGGAGGAGCAAACGGGAAGAAGGCTTTTGCTAAATATTTCTTGTGGAATTGTGAAACGGGAAGCAATATGTCTTAACCCGGTGCCTTGGAGGGAAGGCTGGGCTGGCTTTGGCCATAGCTGTAACACGGGGTCAGGGAAGGGTGCAGGGTGCCACTGCCCCCGGGGCACCTCAGGAAATGTCCTAATTCAGAGCTGGGAACAACTTGCACGGTCAAAGGCATTTGGGGAAACAGAACTTGGTTTCTGCCCAAAAACATGGGCCTGCTTGAAATAGCTCCTTGCTTTCGGCTGAAGGAATTTCCTGCTGAGGTGGAAGGTTGCCCTCCGCCGAAGCATGGAGCTGCTGGGAGGCAGCACCGGATCAGCATGGCAGCGTGGTACCCGGTTAGGCAAACTCTCCGTCTGCCCATGGGGAAACGTCCTGCCCGGGGGTGGAGAAGCGGTGGGTGAGGGTGCACGCCAGACAGCCTGTTCCAGCTGCCGTAAATCCCGTACGTCCACCAAGTCGTGGAAAATCATCCCGGATCCTGGCCTGCCGGGCAGCTTGCGCTAGGGCTTGGGTCTCTGCAGTCCTCCTTGTCTCTCCTGAGTGTGAAAGGCAGCATTAAACCAGCAGTTATGTGGCAGAGAGGAGGGTCGGACTTGGACCTGGCCCTCCTAACTTGTGCATCGCATCCCGCAGGAGACGGAGCTCCCTCGACAGCATCCCAATGAGATCCCCCACAACGAGAAGCTCCTGTCGCTCAAGTACGAGGTAAATACCTGTCTCCCTCCCTGGGCTCTGCCCTCTGGGATGCAGTGGGTGAGGTACGTGGGACGAGGGCTTGTGGTTGCCCTGCTAGAGTGGTTTCAGTGGGGAAGGAGTGGGATCGAGGGAGGCAAAAAGATACAGGGGTGTGGAGGGGCAGGGGTGGGGGTCTGAGGCCAGCCCTCCCCAGTGCGGACATCTCTTCCCCTGCGTTAGATGGTAACAGCATCTTCCTTTCCCAAACCAGAGCTTGGACTATGACAACAGTGAAAACCAGCTGTTCCTGGAGGAGGAAAGGAGGATAAACCACACGGTGAGTCTCGCCGTGACCCAGCTGCCCTCTCTGCCCGCAGCTGGGAAGCCGTTCCCCCTGCCTGGGTGCTGGGGGGCTTCTCCACGCCGGGGGAGGCTGTGCCCAAAGCAGCACTTGAGCCGGGGTGGGTTTATGGACACTGAGCAGCTTGTGACAAGCCGTAAAACCTCAAGAGCAGGGACCCAGTGTAGGATGGTTCGAACGAGAGCCAGCCTGGGTGTGTGTGGTGGCATTGCCAGGAGGCACAGGGCAGGTCCCTGAGCGGAGGGACTTCTGGAGCCATGTGAAAGGTCCGCCCTGGGGGCTTTCGGAGTCAGTGCTGCAGCAAGAAGCCCAACAGGAGGGGTCTGATAGAGGCAGGCAAGCTGGAAAAGCACATCTGCTGTTAGGGATCCTGCAGAGAGGCAAGGGCACTGGTTTAAAATACATAAATTGTGTCCATGCTTTGTAATCCTGGGTCAGCCAGCATTGGTTTTGCCTGGGCAGCTCTCCTCGGAGCTGCCCAGGCATGGGCTGTGTTGGGGAAGGTGGCCAGGCGGGCTGGAGTCTCCCCCAGTGCCGGCGGGCAGCAGTGGGGTCTGATGGCTCTCTGTCCTTCAGGCTTTCCGGACGGTGGAGATCAAGCGCTGGGTTATCTGTGCCATGATCGGCATCCTCACCGGCCTCGTTGCCTGCTTCATCGACATCGTGGTGGAAAACCTGGCTGGGCTGAAGTACCGGGTGGTGAAGGGCAGTATCCTCCCATGGAGCTGTGGCCACCAGCCAGCGGGGAGAGGTGGCTTCTCTGCTCCTGGTGGCTACGGAGGAGTGCTGGGGGAGAGGAATTCGCCTGGGTTTGGTGGCACAGACCCTGCCGCCCAAGGTGCTGCCGAGCGCCTGGCCGCTCTGCGGGGCTGAGCTGTGGCCAGGGGCTGCCATAACGGAGGATGCTCCTTGCAGAAGCACTGGCTGCCCGAAGTGCACAGGATCTGTACTGCTGCAGCCCAAAAAGTGTTTTAGTGACGCTTTATTGCGGTGGGAGGGGTGGCACACAACCGATACTGGTCTTTTCCTTGAACCACCTCCTCAGATATCGACAAGTTCACGGAGAAAGGGGGCCTGTCTTTCTCCCTGTTACTCTGGGCCACCCTGAACGCCAGCGTGGTGATGGTGGGCTCCGTGATTGTTGCTTTCATAGAGGTAGGAGTTTGGAAGTGGCCTGGTTGGGGTACCCCTGTGCCCCCTGCCCTGGCATGGGGGAAGCAGGATCATGTCTGCAGAAAACATGCAAATTTGTGTAAAAGCAAATGTCTTTCTGCCGAATTGGCAGAAATTGGTAGCCACAGTTCCTCAGCATTGGCTCCAGCTGTGCTGTTGAGTTTCACCTGGGGTGTCAGATGGCAGGACATGCCGCCCTTCGCTGGCAGCCTGGGCAGAGGGTGTGCTCTAGCCTTGGGTGGCTCTCACAAGCCTTGGTCCCGGCTAAGCCTCTGCACGTTGGGTGTACGTGAGCACCTGCTGGTCGGTGCCCTGGGGACACTCTCGGGAGGACAAGCCGGAGACTGGGGCCAGTTACGGCTGGGAGAGGGTGATGGCTCTCCATGGACCACTCCAAGTCAGCAGTGTCTTCCTTGTGGCTTTGCCCTTGCTCACTCTGGCCACCAAGTGCAAGCCTTCTGCAGCACTGGACCTCCTGCCATGGCATGTGGTGGGGACACCCTGGTGTCCCCCAAGAATCCATCTAGCTCCTTCTCCCTGGCATATTTGCCCTTAGGGGCAGCGGGTGCCTCCCTCAAGCCCACCTCCAGAGCCTGTAGATAGGCTTTGGCCTCATCTCTGAGCCTCCCCGAGGGTGTGCTTGGTGTGCCCAGTGCTGAGGGACGGGGGTGAGGTGGCCAACGTGTCCCCATCCTGTATGTGACAGCCACTGACACTCTCCCTGCTCCCCGCAGCCCGTTGCAGCCGGCAGCGGCATTCCCCAGATCAAATGCTATCTCAATGGCGTGAAGATACCACACGTTGTCCGCCTCAAGGTAGGAAGCGGGAGGTGGTGGGATGCGTGCCTTCTGCCTGTGATGGGGCCCCCTCCGCTGGGCTGGCCCAGGCACCTTGTGTCCTTGTGGGGTGGTCCCTGCCTGCGTTGCAGTGGAGGGGGAGGTGGCACGAGCTCCCTGCCGGGCCCCGTACTTGTTTTCCCCGGTGTCAGGCAGTTAAATCTGCCCTGGGATCGGCAGCTGGTGCTGGGAAGAGCAGCTCTGGGGCATTTTTGCTCTGGCAGGGAAGAATAATAGAATCATTATGGTTGGAAGAGACCTTTAAGATCATCAAGTCCAACAGTTAACCTAGCACTGCCAAGCCTACCACTAAATCATGTCCCTCAGCACCACGTCTACCCATCTTTTAAATACTTCCAGGGATGGTGACTACACCACTTCCCTGGGCAGCCTGTTCTGACGTTTGATAACCCTTTCTGTGAAGAAATGTTTCCTAATATCCAATCTGAACCTGCCCTGGCGCAACTTGAAGCTGTTTCCTCTTGTCCCATCGCCTGTTCCTTGGGAGAAGAGCCTGACCCCCCCTGGCTACCCCCTCCTTTCAGGGAGTTGCAGAGAGCGAGAAGGTCTCCCCTCAGCCTCCTCTTCTCCAGGCTGAACACCCCCAGCTCCCTCAGCCGCTCCTCACCAGACTTGTGCTCCAGACCCCTCACCAGCTCCCTTGCCCTTCTCTGGACACGCTCCAGCACCTCAGTGTCTTTCTTGGGGTGCGGGGCCCAAAACTGGACACAGTATTTGAGGTGCAGCCTCACCAGTGCAGAGTACAGGAGGACGATTGCCGTCCTGGGCAAGAAAGTCTGCCAACCCCATTGCCACAACGAGGGGTGATGGGCTGAGAATCTCAAGTTCCCTGGGGTCGCTGGCTCCTGCCCCTGCAGCTGACTGGGTCTGTGTCCCCTGGGGCTGCCGTGGTCGTGTCCCTCTTGTGATGTTCTCTGCCCGTTGTCTCTGTTTTGTAGACCCTGGTGATCAAAGTCTGCGGGGTCATCCTCTCGGTGGTCGGCGGCCTGGCCGTGGGGAAGGTGATGTATGCAAACCGCTTTCCAGCACGCTCCTGGCACATTGGTACCCTCTGCTGGCACGTGTGCCATAGCCTGTCACCGGCCCCGCGCCAGGAACAGGACACTGGTGGCCTTGTTGTGACTTCTCAGTTTTATGCCCTGGTCTGCTGGCCAAGGTGACTGTGGCGTGGCCAGGCTTGGGAGCCCCCTGGCCATGTGGTGCCAGACCCCCGGGGTGCACAGTGCCACCAAGCCAGCCCGCATCGGTGGCTGTCCCTGCAAATGTTAGATGGGGGACACCTGGGTTCCCTATTGGGACCTTGCTAGCTTGCTGGGACTGAAGGCAGGCAAGGACAGGCCCTGTCCCCTTTGGCTGGGAGGGACCTCTGGTGACAACAGGAGGTGGCCACAGGAGCCACTTGCTAGAACGAGGATTTAGGGGGGAAGTGACAAGCTCTGCAAAGACGTGGCACTGTGTGCCTGAGCACTGGCCTCCAGCTTCTTCAAGGCTGAGACCTGGTGAGCAGCATTCAACCATCCCCAGCTGTCTGGGCTTCTTCCTTCTCTGGTGTGATTCCACTCTCCTGCCCGTAGGAAGGACCCATGATTCACTCTGGAGCGGTGATTGCAGCCGGGATTTCCCAGGGAAGATCCACGTCTTTAAAGCGAGACTTCAAGGTTGGTGTTGAGGGACTGTGGTGCAGGTGCCCCTCCTGTGCCCAAACTGGGCTGTTCCTGGGTCACGCTGGTGGCTTGGGGCCGTGTATGGCATGCCCTGTTTCTGCCCTAAACCCATGCCTGTGGCCAGCCCTACACCTGCCTTTGCTTCGGTGTTTCAGATCTTCGAGTACTTCCGCAGAGACACAGAAAAGAGGGACTTTGTCTCGGCTGGAGCTGCTGCTGGCGTCTCGGCTGCGTTTGGTGCCCCCGTGGGTGCGTGTCTTGGCTCTCTGACGCTGAGCGGTGCCTGCACGTGGATCTCGTCCAGAGGTTGCTCCCACTTGCACGGAGGCAGCTGCCGGGATCTGCAAAGTGCCCGGCCCCGCTCTGAGCTGTCCTGCCCCGCCACGCAGGTCTCAGGAAGAGAGGAGGGGGATTATCCGGATCCCAAATGTTGCCTCCCTGAGTTGGAGGGAAGCAGTGGAGGGGCTTCACTGCCATCAGTACATCACTGATGGCTTGGTGGGCTTGGCTGGTCCCTTTGCTGGAGCCTGTGAGGCCTGGGCAGCACAGGGCACCTGGGCTGTGATGAATCTGGGTGCCTTGGCTGGTGCTGTGAGCCGGGGGTCCATGGCATGCGCCCCTTGTGAAGGTGTTTGTGTCTTGCACTTGCAGGGGGTGTCCTCTTCAGCTTGGAGGAAGGGGCTTCCTTCTGGAACCAGTTCCTGACGTGGAGAATCGTAAGTGCTAGAAAGCAGCAGTAAATCGAAGGCTGCTGGCTCTGGCGTGAGAGCCTTTTGCTTTTCCTGATGCCTTTTCCTGATGCCTTCCCTGCCCCAGCCGGGCAGCTGTGTGTAACGCATCCCAGGGAACAGCATCCCAGCTCCCCTTCTGTGCCCTGGTCCTCGGGGGCTGAATTTGGACCTTGCTGAGCTCCATCTTGCTGCCAGCTCCTTTCCAAGGGAGCTGCCTTGGGCAGTGGAGAGGAAAAAGGAGGAGTGAGCCCGTGGTCGATTTAAGCTTCCCAGTGCTGCCACAGGGAACGTGGCCTCTTGTCCCCACCACACTGTGGGTACCAAACCCTACCCAAGGGCCTCGAGGGGGTGGTTTGGGGTGGCGGGGGGGTCACGTGGTGAGGGATTGGGGCTGGAGGCGTCTGGCAGTGACTCTGGGCTGCGTCTCCTTCCAGTTCTTCGCCTCCATGATCTCTACGTTCACTCTGAACTCTGTCCTGAGTGTTTACCACGGCAATGCTTGGGATCTCTCCAGCCCTGGGCTCATCAACTTCGGCAGGTTTGATAACGAGGTATGGCACAGATATTCCCCATGTAGGGCTCCCCATGGTGGGGTTTAGAAGCAGCCCACAGCAGCTTGGGGCCACCACTCTGTCTTAAAGCATCACCCAGGGGCTGAGGCAGACTCTGCCCTGGCAGCCTGTGGGGTCTGGCCAGATCCCAGCTCCACCAAGCCCAGCAGAAGGCTTTTCTGCAGCCACTGCTGGGCCTGGGGGCTGCACAGTGTGCTGGGGAGACTTTGGAGCAGCTCTGGGAGCCGTTCGCTGGCGCAGAATGGTGTTGTCCCAGCAGACAGTGACCGTCTGCGGGAGAATGGTGCTGTCCCAGCAGACAGTGAACGGCTCCGGGGCTGCAGATGGGCCAGGAGATCTGAAACCCGTTTCTTTCTTGCTTGCAGAAAATGGGATACACAATCCAGGAAATTCCTATCTTCATCTTTATGGGAGTGGTTGGTAAGAGAGTGCTGCGCTTTCAATTTGATTAGTCTGAATAATTTCCTCTGTTCTCTGTCTGGATGGAAAAAGCTTTGGGATCCAGTTTCCTGGGGAGAGTGGGAAATCCATTAAACTCTGGAGCAGAGACTGCTTGTGGGGCTTACACGGGGGCGAGAGCTGGATCCTGGCCCAACCCTGACCCTTGCAGCAAAGGCGAGCCCTTTAATCCATGTACTGCAAAGTCACTGAGTGGGGTCAGTGTGGCGCAGTCCTGGGCAGCCCCTGGTTTTCAGACGAGCTGCCCTTATCCCTGCGGAGCTGGCCTGTCCCTCCCCTGCTTAGTGCCAGCGCTGTGATGCTGGCCCCTGGCTACCCCCCTGCTGGTGCCAGCTCCTCTTGGTGTCAGGTCCTGGCTGTCTCTCCAGGGACAGCGTCTGCATGTCCCGGGGCTGCCCATCACACTGGGTGAGTTGTTGACATCTCCTTGAGCATCACGGGTTCCTTGTGTCCTGGGCAGCCGTAGGAGAGCCTGGGACCTGCGTGCTGAGATTTTCCTCCTTTGCATTCATAGGTGGGATCCTCGGGGCCCTGTTCAATGCCCTCAATTACTGGCTAACGATGTTCCGAATCAGGTAAGAGCTCATGGGTAACTAAGGTGATTGACAAGGGTTGGCTGGTGCCTTCTGCACTCCCTCGAAGCGGTGTCCCCAGCCGGAGCAAAGCTGTAATCTCGCACTTAACGTGAGCAACAGCAGCCCCTGGAAGCTGGGAGGCAAAGATGCCGCGTGTCTCTCGCTACCTGCGGTGGAGGCTGTGACCCGCAGCATCCCACCATTGATCTGGTCTTCATAAGTATTTCCCTTCAGTGACTTAAGGGCCCAAAGAAGTGCAAACATTGCGCCGACCTAACTGTTATGTGCTTTTGAGAATAACAAGACAATGGAGAGAGCTGCTAAAGCCATCCGAGCCCACTCTGGCACAGCCAATACTTGTCACCAGCTTTTCAAACACCAGGACCAGCCTTGCGGCCTCAGGGAGGGATGACCTAGAACTAGAAGACGGGAGATTTACATTAGGTATTGGGAAGAAATTTTTCACTCTGAGGGTGGTGAGCCCCTGGCCCAGGTTGCCCAGAGAAGCTGTGGCTGCCCCATCCCTGGAGAGGTTCAAGGCCAGGTTGGACGGGGCTTGGAGCAACCTGGGCTGGTGGGAGGTGTCCCTGCCCAGGGCCGGGGGGTGGAACGAGATGACCTTTAAGATCCTTTCCAACCCAAACTTCTATTATTCTATGACCTGTGGCAGTGGAGTGGTGAGGGGTCTTCAGCAGCTTCCTGGGCATCACTCCTCTTGGGTCTTTACGGGTCGCAGCTTTCTGGGCTTGGCTCTGCCCTGTCCCCCCAGCCAGATCACGCCAACCTTTCCATGGGAGCTGTGCCCGGCTCCGTGCAGGGGAGGTGGGCAGGTCTGCGGGACTTGGCTGGGCAAAGCTCCCCTTGTCGCTGGCCTCCCGCTCTAGGTCCCCACGACAGCGTGCAGGACAGCCTGGCAGGGCTCTGGGAAGGGAGCAGAGGCAGCCAGCGTGTCTGTATGCCTGATGTGACATGCCACACCAGGATGCGGGTGATCCTGCCTGCGCCCCTGGGTGCCACCCTCGCTCCTCCTCTCCCTTCGCAGGTACATCCACCGGCCCTGCCTCCAGGTGGTCGAGGCCATGCTGGTGGCAGCGGTGACGGCCACCGTGGGGTTTGTCATGATTTACTGCTCTAGAGACTGCCAGCCCATCCAGGGGAGCACGGTGGCGTATCCGCTGCAGGTAGGAGATGCAGGTTCCCCCGCCAGGCCTGGCAGCCTTCCCTGCCGTGGGGCAGCCCGGATCTGCCATGTCTAACTCTCTCTTTTCTTCCCCCTCAGCTTTTCTGCGCTGATGGAGAGTACAACTCCATGGCCACTGCCTTCTTCAACACACCTGAGAAGAGCGTCGTCAACCTCTTCCATGACCCTCCAGGTCTGTGCACCCAGTGAATGGGTCCTTCAACAGGAGCAGAGCAGGGCTAGGCTCACGCGAGGTGGCCAGCCTGTTCCCTGGCTGCTTGTGGGACGAGGCCGGAGATGACAAGTCATAGGACAAGAGGAGATGGCCTCAAGTTGCGCCAGAGGAGGTTTAGGATGGATATTAGGAAAAATTTCTTCACCAAAAGGGTTATTAAGCATTGGAACAGGCTGCCCAGGGCAGTGGTGGAGTCGCCATCCCTGGAGGTATTTAACAGAGGGGCAGACGTGGTGCTGAGGGACATGGGTTAGTGGTGGGTTTGGCAGTGTTAGGTTAATGGTTGGACTCGATGATCTTAAAGGTCCCTTCCAACCTGGACAGTTCTATGATCAGCACAGCCCTATGAGGGTACCATGGGATCCAGCAAAGCACTGTGCCTGCTCCTTTCCTGCACTGGTGGAAGGAGGAGGGATGGATGCTGCACCTGGTGGCACCTATGACCCTAGCCGAAGGGCTGTGGTCTTGGGAACCTGTGGAGGAGGACCTGGTTTTGTTAGTGCATGTTTGCAAGCTGCCGCTTCTGAGTTGCGTGGGAGCGTGTCTGACCCTTTCTGGCTGTCTGAAATCCATCCTGGAAATGCCCCTGGCTGTTTTCTTAATTACCAGGGCCTCTTGCCCCAGAATGACTTTACCTTCTGGGCAGGTTGCGGAGGTGGATCTTGGGCTTTGGGTTTGCTTGAGAAATGCAATTTGGCTTCCAGGTTCCAGCTCCCGTTTCCTTTGGCCCCAGTGTGCCCTCTGCCTGCCGGTCTGAGTTTTGCGCCCAAGCTGCATGTGGGCAGGGAGCAAACAGCTCTGAATTTCTAGACCCTCATCCCAGAGGGTGCAGTTTGGCCACCTGAAGCCAAGTGAAGCTTGTGTCTCGGGGCTGCTCCCTGCAGTGCTGGGTCCTCCATGGCTCAGGGCTTCTGTCCATTGACCTCTCGGTGAAGGAGGGGTTGCAGAGCACTCGTTTAAACTTGACTGAGCTGCTCAGCAATCCTGAAATAGCAGTAGGCTGGGTTCTGGGGACAAGCAGGGTCTTGCTGTGATGGCACTGCCCACGCCGTGGGACAGCTTGGGACTGACCGGAGCAGCCGTGGGAGCTGCGGGACAGGAGGGGGTTTGCAGGACCTGCTCTGCTGGGTTGATCCCAAAGCTGGCGGTAGGACCCTTGCCAGCTCACTAGCACCTCTGTCCTCCCGACCTTGTCCTCCGGCACTGGTGGTCCCTCGGGACTTTGAAGTTCGTCACACTGCCTCGCGGGAGGCTGGGAACCGCGGGGCTGGGAGGGGATGGGTCACCACGGGTCACGAGAGGGAGGAAAGGCATGTGCTGGACTCGGTGGGATGGGAGGGCTTGGGGTGGCACCGGCTAGCTGGTGGGGCCCTTGAGGGACAGAAACAACCTAAAGAGATGGTTTGAAAGGTTTGTGCTGCCAGGGAGGAAGGTACACCCGATGCCAGGGGCTTTCACTGCTGGGAATGTGTCATGGGGCTGCTGCTGTGTGTTCTCCTATGGCCGCAGCCCATCGCGGTGTCCTCTGGGCTGCAGGACCAGCACTGACCCTCCATTCTCTCTCCACTTCAGGTTCCTACAACCCCATGACGCTGGGCATGTTCACACTGATGTATTTCTTCCTGGCCTGCTGGACCTACGGCCTCACGGTGTCCGCGGGGGTCTTCATCCCCTCCCTGCTGATCGGCGCTGCCTGGGGGAGGCTCTTCGGCATCTCCCTGTCCTACCTGACCAAGGGCTCGGTGAGTCCTTGGTGGGACGGGGTGCTGGGCGGGGGAGCTGTGGCACCCAGCCCTCCTCCCTCACCGCTGGGCAGGCAGCACATGCAGGCAGTGTGCATGGAGCTGGCTAAGAGCTTGGCACAACGGTCTGGGGTGGGTTGGCTCCTCACTTGATGTCTTCCTGAGCTGGGTCTGGGCTTTCCCACATCCCGATGGAGCCCTGCCAGCAGCTGGGCTGTGCAGGCGGCCTCAGGCACACTCCTCCCCACTTTGGAGGGGGGTTTGGGGGCCAGGGCACTGCTCGCCATCTCTGGATGCCCTGGAGCCAGCAGCTGACTCGGCTCCTTCTCTCTCCTGTGCTCAGATCTGGGCTGATCCTGGGAAATACGCCCTGATGGGAGCTGCCGCACAGTTGGGTGAGTTCCCCATGGCGCAGTCTTGGCCACCTCCTCCTCATGTCGGGGTGAAGGTGGCATGGGAAAAGCGGTCCATGCCTCCCTGGCGCAGCTTCTTCCCCAGCTGAAGCTGAGCCTGGCTGTCGGCTTTCTAACGACGCTGCCGAGCACAGGCAGCGCTGGGGCACTAGCGAGGGCTGGGCTTGTCCAGGGCACCCCTGCCCCTGTGGGTGGTCCTGTATCTCTGAGATCCCCCTGCAGTGCTGCCTCCAGCTCTGGGGCCACCAACATAAGAAGGACATTGACCTTTTGGTGCAGGTCCAGAGGAGGCCATGAAGATGATCCGAGGGCTGGAGCCCCTCTGCTGTGAGGACAGGCTGAGAGAGCTGGGGGGGTTCAGTCTGGAGAAGAGAAGGCTCCGGGGAGACCTTGGAGCCCCTGCCAGTCCCTAAAGGGGCCTCAAGGAAAGCTGGGGAGGGACTCTGGATCAGGGAGGGGAGCCATGGGATGAGGGGGAACGGTTTTAAACCTGAAAGAGGGGAGATTTAGATGAGATCTGAGGCAGAAATTCTTGGCTGTGAGGGTGGTGAGCCCCTGGCCCAGGTTGCCCAGAGAAGCTGTGGCTGCCCCATCCCTGGAGGGGTTCAAGGCCAGGTTGGACGGGGCTTGGAGCAACCTGGGCTGGTGGGAGGTGTCCCTGCCCAGGGCAGGAGAAGTTGGAATGAGATGATCTTTAAGGTGCCTTCCAACTCTAACCATTCTATGACTCTATGTGCAGAAACTGAGGGGCCTCAGGTGCTTCGCTATCCCCTTACCCCATGTCTCCCTGCCCCACTAAACCTCTTGGGTGCCTCTCACAGGTGGGATAGTGCGGATGACACTGAGTCTCACGGTCATCATGATGGAGGCAACGGGCAATGTCACCTATGGCTTCCCTATCATGCTGGTGCTGATGACGGCAAAGATTGTGGGAGATTACTTTGTGGAGGTGAGGGTTGGTGTGCTCACCGAGAGGCTGTGGGCTGGGGGGGCCAGGGACAAGCGTGTGCTCCCTCTTGGAGGGGAGCTGCTGCCTGGCTGTACCCCTCAGCATCTCGCCAGGCTTCTCCTGACGGTTCTGCTGTAATTGCAGGGGCTCTACGACATGCACATCCAGCTGCAGAGCGTGCCCTTCCTGCACTGGGAGGCCCCGGTGACGTCCCACTCCCTCACAGCCAGGTAGGTGGGCTGGGGGACACCCGTCACTCCTGGGGCAGCAGCTTTTGGACCACACCGTTGGCCTGAGCTGGAAACGGAGGTGGTGACACACGTTGGTCCCAGAAGCCTGCTGTCTCCTGGTGCCACCAGCCCAGCTCCTTCCCCAGCAGGGACTGTGGCCTGCAGTGCATTCCCTCCCCACGTCCCTGGCAGATTTTGGGGACAGAGGAGACATTAGGGCTGTGGAGGCGTGTATTGTGGGGGGGGATATTTGTGGTGTGGGGCTGCGTTTCACACCAAGCTTTCCCTGCAGGGAGGTCATGAGCACTCCTGTCACCTGTCTGCGGAGGATCGAGCGAGTGGGCACGGTTGTGGACATCCTCAGCGACACCTCCTCCAACCACAATGGCTTCCCGGTGGTGGAGAGCAACCCTGACACCACGCAGGTGGGCTGGCCATCGCTGGCGAGGGGATGCCCTGCAAGGGCTGGCTGTGGTGTGGTGTGGGACCCTTGCCCTTGTCCCCCCGCCCTTCCCAGCCCTGTCTCATGCACGGTGCTCTGTTGCAGGTGGCAGGACTGCGGGGTTTGATCCTGCGTTCCCAGCTCATCGTCCTGCTGAAGCACAAGGTGGGTGATGCTTCATGGAGGCCGTTCGGGCTGTGTCTGAGCCCCCATGTCCATGTCCCACTGCTGCCTCAGGCCCTTGCTGCCTGCCTTGCTCAGGAGGAGCTGGCGGAGGGTCTCTGTCATCTCCCCCGGGCTCACCTGAGGAGATGGTGGGGGCTGCCGTGACATGCTGGGGTTATCCCAGTATCATCCTGCACCCCATCGAGCTCACAAACCCTGAGGGAATGGGAAACAGGCTGCTCTTCTACAGATGGTCCCTCTGCCTCCTGCTCCTGCCCCCTTCCCTCCCTGCCCCTTGCTCTGGCCCCGGTGCCTGTCGGTGCTGCAGGATGGTCCCTGACAGTCTCTCTCTTCCCAAGGTTTTTGTGGAAAGGGCCAACCTGAGCCTGGTGCAGCGGCGGCTGAAGCTGAAGGATTTTCGGGATGCCTACCCCCGCTTCCCCCCCATCCAGTCCATCCACGTCTCCCAGGATGAGCGCGAGTGCATGATCGACCTCAGCGAGTTCATGAACCCCTCGCCCTACACTGTGCCTCAGGTAACACCCCCGGACCCCTCTGCGCCCCAGCGTCCCGGGGGTCAGGGGTGGGCTGTGGGTGCCGGCGGGGGACGCAGCCCACGCAAATCCACTCTGCCTTGCAGGAGGCGTCTCTGCCACGGGTGTTCAAGCTCTTCCGAGCCCTGGGACTACGGCACTTGGTGGTCGTGGACAATCGCAACGAGGTCAGTCCCTGCTCGCCGTGTGTGAGCAGCCTGGGCTCCCTGGGGGGGACACTGCCCTTGTCCCCAGGCTCCGCATGCCAGCCTGGGGCTGTACCCTCTCCCTTTCCCGGCAGGTGGTGGGCATGGTCACCCGCAAGGACCTCGCCAGGTACCGGCTGGGGAAGGAAGGCTTGGAGGAGCTCTCGCTGGCACAGACATGACGCGGGGCTGCGCTGCCCGGCGGAGACGTGCCCCAGCCCCTCGGAGCCGGGGACCCCCTTTTGCAGGAGGTGGGGAGAGGACTGGGCCAGCCTGTGCAGGCATCGCGGTGCCCGGAGCACCGGCACGGCCGTGCTGCCCTGGCTCTCCTACCCATCGCTGCCTTCCCATGCCTACTGCCTCCTCTTCTCACCCCTTCCCCTGCTTCCCCAGGGGATCAAAACGCATCCTTGGCTCCGTTAGCTCCTGACGTAGGCTCTCCCTGAGGGTTGGGTGAAGGCTGGAGTGTGCCAGGGGCAGCAGAAGTGCCCTGCTGAGCTGGGCACAGTCCTGTGCCATGGCACAGACTCATCCACCCAGCCTGGGCTGTCTGGGACCTAGCCCTGCCCTGGCCCCTGCTGCAGGGTCCGTGTGGGGAGTGGAGGGGACACATTGGGGCTCCCTCCTGTCCCCACTGCCCTGTGCTCCTGCTGGCTGGGTCAGGCTGAGCCCTGGGGCAGGCTCCTGCGTCTCTGCCCTGCTTGGCTGTGCAATAAAAGGGCTCCCGTGGTTCAGCAGCTGCTGCCTCTTGTTCTTTCTTGGCTCCTGCAGCCACTCTGACCCCAACCCGCATGTGGGGGAGACACCCCTGGGCTTCGGGGCAGGGATGGGAAAGGGAGAGCTGCCTGGTCCTGCAGCCTGTCCTCCCAGTGCGTGCCCCTCTGTCACTCCTGCCCTCCTTGCACCATTGCTGCTGCCACCTCTGTCCAGGTCCAGTGTCACCCCTGGGTGGTGTGTTTATGTAATTGCTGCAGCTTGTTCTGCCCTGCCAGGCACCCCAAAACCCACCACCCACCTCGCATCTGGTCAGGGGGAGGGAGCAGCACCCACCCTCCCCTGGGTGATGAGGATGGCTCCAGCCCTGGCACCTCAGCTCCCCCATCTCCCACCATCCTTGCTCCTCACCTTGGCGTTGCCCCCTGCCCTGGCTTGGGGCTGCCCCCTCCTCCCTCGGGCAAGGGCAACCTGGTACCTGGGGGGGGCTTTTGACTGTGGGATGATGTGCTGAAATAAAGCCCATTTGTACTTTTTTTTGTGGTGCTACCTCTCTCTTGCTTCCCTTCTTCCCCCTGGTGCCGCTGCCCAGGCTCAGTGCCATGTCTGTTGGTGTGTCCCCTGGGGCTGAGCTGAGCCCCGTCCCCACTGCTGGTGGGTCCCCCCACCTTTCTCAGCCCCCCGGCAGGGCTGGAGCGCTCAAGGCGGGGAGGTGGCTGCCCCTTCAAGGGGCTGCTTTTCCCTTTCAAGGCCAACAAAGAGCCACCACAAAGCGGGGGATGCCTTGGCTGGGCCCTGGTAACAGCCGGGGACATGGGGAAGGGCCAGCCGCCCTCCGGGCGCCGCGGGCTGCCTCTGCTCTCCCGTATGGGTCCGGTTCCCCAGCACTGTCGGGGGGTGCAGCAGGTCCCCGAGGTGGTGATGTGTCCCCAGTGGGTGCTGGCAGCCGGGCGCTTTATGAGGCCCCGCGTCGCCCTTTGCCCCGTGGCGGCCGAGATAAGGGGATGGGATCCACCGACTTGGGCCGCAGAGTAAACATGGGCTGCTGGCTCCTGCCAGCACTGCGCTTCCCTCCGCTTCCTGCAGCCGGCGGTCCCCAAGGGCCCTTTGTCACCGGTGGTAGGGACACCGCGGTGGTGGGTGGCAAAGGACACCGCACGCGCTGGTGCCTGGCGGGAGTCATTTATTCGCTCGTCCCATCGCCAGCTCTGACCCGGCAGCTCCGGGTGCCACGGCGCTGGCACCAGGGCAACCGGGTTTATCATTAACTGGACGGCACGTGGCGGGGCCAGGGGCCCCCCGGGCCATGGTGGGGTCACAGCCCGGCAAAGGGCTCAGCCTCCAGCCCCGGGTGGCCTGGCTCGAGGGGCAGCTCCTGCCCGGTGCTCGGCAGCTCCAGCCCCGGCTCCACCGTCCAGTTGGCCAGGAGGTCGCTGAAGTCGGGGGTGCCGGCGTGGAGGAGGCCGGCGGGGCCGGGACCCGGCTCCCTCCAGAAGGAGGGTGGCAGCTTCCTCCGGTGCATGGGGGTGATGTGGCCGTATTTCCTCTCCAGCCGCTGTGTCTTGCCACTGGCCGACCGGGGTGGCAGGCACCGGTGCACGCCATATTCAAAGAGCTCAGCCAGCGGCCCCAGCCTGTGCATGGCCCCGGGGCCACCCCGTGGTGCCACAGCCTCGGGCTGGCCCTCGGCACGCCGGGGTGAGCCACAGTCCTCGGGCACGCCATGGCTGCCAGCGGCTTCCTCCCGGCCCTGCCGGCCGAAGTACCGCTGGATGTCGCAGCTGATGAGCTCCGAAAATTTGAGGAGCCGCAGGGTGGTCTCAGCGGTGCTGGGGACAGCCAGCTCCGGCCTCACGCTCTCCTCTGCCACCTCCTCTTCATCCTCTTCCTCCTCCTCCTCCTCCTCCTCGGAGAGGTCAGGGAAGTCGGGCTCGGGGCGTGTGGGCAGCAGCAGGCTGTGTGGGAAGGGCGAGGGCAGCCGCAGCTCGGCCAGCGGCCGGATGACGCCCGCAGCCATGTCAGCGCGCAGGGGCACCCCAGGACCCGGACTCACCCTGCGTGCAGGGACAGCAGGGTGAGGGTGGCACGTGCCCCGGCACCCTCCCCGACCCACCGCCCTGCCGCGGCACTCAGCCCCGAGGCAGCAGGGGGACCGTGTCATGCCATGCCATGGCCAGGGTGGGGCTGCAGGGCAGTGGGGATGTCCCCAAAAGCCAGGGGACATGGGGCAGTGGAGATGATCCCACCAAGCCGTGGGTTGCAGGGCAGTGGGGATGTCCCCAAAAGCCAGGGGACATGGGGCAGTGGAGATGATCCCACCAAGCCGTGGGTTGCAGGGCAGTGGGGATGTTCCCGCTGAGTCATGGGACATGGGGCAGCAGGGACATCCCCACCAAGTCATGGGACAAGGGGCAGCAGGAACATACCCCCTGAGTCATGGAATCTCAAGCAGCAGGAACGTCCCCACCAAGATGTGGGATATGGGGGAGTGGGGACATGGCCCCTGAGTCACCAGACATGGGACAGCAGGGACATCTTTCCCCCCGACAAGCCATGGGACATGGGGCAGCTGGGATATCCTAACTGAACCCTGTGACACCAGGCAACAGGGATGTCCCCATCAAGCGATGGGACATGGGGCAGCAGGAACGTCCCCACCAAGACATGGGATGTGGGACAGCGGGGTTGTCCACCTGAATCCATGGGATGCTGGACAATGGGAGCATCCCCAAGTCACAGCATGTGGGGCAGCAGTGATGTCCCCACTAAGTCATGGGATGTAGGGCGGTGGGGACACCCCCCAGAGCTGTGGGATGTTCTCCTTCACCCCAGGGCTGTGCACAGGGGTGAACGGGGCTCAGCACCCACCCTGCCACCCTGGGCTGAGCACCTGGGACACTGGTCCCCATGCCCTGCCCATGCAACGGCCCCGCAGGTTTCCCTGCCATGGGGCGAGACCGGCCACCTCCCCGCACCGCCCTGGTGGCCTCTGGCCACGGCTGGGTCTTGCTGAGCTGGATGAGGTCCCTCTGGAGCGGGGGGCCTGCCTCGCTACAGGGCATCCCCAGCCATGTGCCTGGGACCACCATGGCTCCCAGCCCCAAGAGGGTTTTGGGGCAGGGAACAAATCCTGGGGGACAAATCCTGCTCCTACCACACCAAGCACGGTGCTGAGCCCTGCCTGAGGCAGCATCGCTGCCGTCCCTGGGGTCACCATGCGTCCCTCTTTGTGCCATCCCCACCGCGGGACCCCCGGTCCTGCTTCCGTGCTGCCCTGGGGAGGGCGGTGGGGGGCTCAGTCTCCCCCGGGCCACTCCGGGGATGGAGCCAGCCTTCCCCGCTGCCACCCGCAGCCGGAGAAACACCCCGGTGCCGGAGGGCATCGCTCGGGGCCGCGGCTCGGCACTCACCTTGGCGCTGCCACCCGGCCATGCATAGGCTCCCGCGCCGCTCCCCCTCGCCGTCCCTCCACCTGGGCCTGAAGTATTTATAGCGGAGCAGCGAGCTGACGGCTGGCAAATATTTGGTAGCCGTATTGTAATAGTAGACTCGGTAAACAGAGCTGGGGTTTGCTTTAGCACCCAGCAACGGGAGAGCGGCGCGGGGAGGGACGCGGGGACGGAAGGCAGGGCTCACCTTAATGGTTCACTAGCCAGGGGATTTTCAAGTGTTGTTCCTGTAAATTCACCTATTAAATCGGCAGCCCCAGCTGCCAAACTGGCCGCGCACTTGTGCCGAGGGCTCTTATCTCCCCGCTGATTGGAGGCGAAATCTAGCTTTGTCAAATAGGCGTAAAATTAAATTTCATGCTATTTTGACTCCTGGAGTAGGGATCTTCTGAAGAACATACTGCCTATCGAGCGACGCCTCTGCAAACAGGCGCTGCCACCGCAGCAGGCAAAGCCTCTCCGTTGGGTCCCCCCAGGTGCTGTGGGTCTGGACCCCCCATCTCCAGCCTCGTGCCCCCCAGCCCCAGGATGGGGTTTGGCACTTTTTGAGGTGGCAGGACACGGTCCCGATGTCACGGCCAGCAGCAGAGGTGCTTCGGGGTGCTGTGCTCCCCAGGGGGTGGGTTTTTGTGTGCCTGGGGCTGGTGGCTCTTTCCAGGCAGTGCCTGCGGATGCAGAAATGGGGACATGCCGTGTGGAGCGCCTCGGGGACAGCCCCACGGCGGGGACAGCATCCAGGATGGCAGCTTTGTCACCGCGGACAGTGCGCTGGGGTGCCCTGTGTCTCTGCTATGGGCTGTGGCCACGCTGGCCCACGCAGCGGTGTGAGTGGCCAAAGACAGTGACAACGGTGAGCAGCTCGCGTCCCGAGGTGGCTGTGGCCAGAGGTGCTATTCCCGTTCTGGCAGCGGGACGTGCCAGCAGCGCCATATGGGCCAGCACAGAGCACAGCCAGGGGACACAGATGGCTGGGGCACTGGGGGTGGCTGGGGGGCCACAGGGCGGCCAGGGGCTGCAGGACAGCCTGCTTGTGACAGCTGGAGGGCACAGGATGGAGGGAGGGGCCTGACACGGCCTGTGCTGGGGACACTCAGGGGGTGGCACACGGTCCATCGGGTTGGGGACGGCCAGAGCCCTGCTCCAGAGCTGCCCTGTCCCCTGCTCTGGGGGTGACCGCAGCTCCCGGTCTGCCCCCTCGGAGCCCTCCTCTGCCACCCTGCGCTGGGCTGTCCCCCGGCGCTGAGGTGGGGTCCCCAGCCCCTGGCACGGGTGCAGCACCGGCGAGGACAGGCACGGCCGTCACCCACCGCCCACCCCCCCAGGCTGGCAGCCCCGGGGCACCCTGCGGGGACAGAGCTGGGCACCGGCACCCCCAGCCCTCCCTCTCCCCTCTCCAAACACCCACACCGGCACCGCCGGGGCGGCAGCGCAGCCGTCCCACCCGGCCACCGCTGGGCAAACACAGCGGGTGGCAGCTGATAAGCCGCGGGCACCCTTCGGTCCGCTCCCTGCTGCCACCCGCCACCGCCCGCCCGTCCTGGCCCGCGTGGCCTGGCACGGCTCGGCGGGGCTTGGCACGGCCTGGCTCGGCTGACACGGTTCAGCACCGCCAGGCCCACACCGGGCCCGCCCCGTGGCACGCAGGGGCAGCCCGGTCGCTGGGTGCCGGGCCCAGCGCGGGGGCCCAGCGAGGAGCCAGGCGAC
>VYZM01011934.1:32852-45848 GCA_013398915.1 Dromas ardeola | reverse complement strand
AAAAAAAAAAAAAAAAAAAAAGGAAAAAAAAAAAAAAAAGAAAGGTTTTGGCTGTGAGCCAGCCTGTCTGTCTCCTTTTTTTCTCTTCTGGCTGTGCTGTCTCTTTATACGGATGACAGGCCTTGGACGTTACTTGGCTCGCCAACACTGTGTTTAACATGGTGTACTGGATGAATAAATGCTAAAATAGTGTTTGTTGCCTATTATAAGTGTTCCAGAATATCCTGTTACCCTCTAAGCTTTTTTTTCAAGTAATTTTGGGGAGCAGGAACACCAAGTATTTTAATCTGCATATTGAGGCGAAATGATCATACCGACATCTTTGTTCTCTTATCGGTATTCTAATGTCTCCTTATTTAAAACCACAAATGAATTTCAGGAGATGAAACCAGACAAAGGGTGAAGTTTACAGACGATCGTGTTTGCAAGAGCCATCTTCTGGATTGCTGTCCTCATGATATCCTGGCTGGAACAGTAAGTATATTCTCTGTAACAAGGAATTCTGGTGAGGCAGACATTGGTACAGCTCTTCAGGGCTCAGCTGTGCATCGTAGGTAACTTCTAGGAGAGATCAGACTTTCTGTGCCCAAGGAGCAGTCACAATTTTAATTTCAGTTTGTGACCTGTGTATGGAACTGTTCGGGAGCTCTCCGAATTCGCATGAAACGGTTTTTTCTCTCACAGTCCCATGTGAAGTTGCAGGTTTATTCCTCTTTTAGCAAGGTGAGATGGTTAGGGCCTGAAACCTGTCCTGTGGAGGTCGCAAGACTGTAGCTAGCCTGCTGTCCTGGGTGCTTTAGTTCACCGTTGCATCTCCAGGTTAGCACGTTTTTTCTCACTAGCTGCAATAATCCTTAGTCCTTGGAGCTTTTCAGTCTCCGCTCTCCAACCATGTGATGTTCCCCTGATGGAATGGCTGCTTTTTCATCGTTACTGGTTGGTGTGGTAATGGCAGGTTACAGCTACGGCCGACTTTGTCTTTAGCGTTGTTTGGTCCGAGCAGTGTGTCACTCTGCCTGACTGGTTCGAAACACTTGAGTCGGTTCCTTTGCTGCTGCCCTCCGGGGACAGAGCTGGCCAATTTTCAAAGTTTCGGCTCTCGTGTTCTCTCTGAGAGCAAGAGGTGATGTGGGCTTTTAACAGCGAGATCTTGTGAAGTACATATTCAATTTCAGTGCCCAGATGAAAGATGCCGTCTGACTTTCAAAAGAAAACAGGGCATGTCTTTTGTAATTGTCGCTGTATTACCGAATTGCAGGATGGAGGTGAATATAGATGTTTGAAATCCATCTTTACCCTCACTGTTTCACAGTAAATACTGTGGCGTTTCACATTGTCCATCCACTTAACCAGGTTGTTTAAAGATACCATCGTTATTTATAGCCCTTCCTGCTGTTATTTCAAGAGCTGGGTTTGACACAGTGGGTTACCGACAAAGGGGAGGGCTGGCACTCCTTCCTCTGTGTGTGTCCCTGCGATAGCAAGGCTCTGTGGCAGCACTGGTAGAAAGAGCTTTAGCAAAAGCTGCCTCAGCTCTGAGCACTCAAACTTCAGCTTCTCAATTGCAGAATAATATTGGAAGTTGAACACCAATCTCTCTAATCTCTGTTTATTTTTTATTTATTTGAAGCTCAGATTTGGGTTTTTTTTTTCAGCAATTGCTCCATCAGCCTCTATATCCCCTCACTTCCATTTCAGCACTGTAAAGCTGCTGAAATCACCTTCTGCCCACCTCCATGCTTCGTGCATGTCGCTCTGGTTAGGGTACATTTTTTGACATGAGACTCTACAATGTTTTTTTGGGGCCCAAATGGTGGTTTGAAGGTGCAGGGTGCCTTTTACCTCTTCCGGCACTTTTCCAGGAAGAAGGTGAATGGTGAGTGGAGGGAGCGGAGTTAAGTGATACGCATGACTGTTGGAGCTGGTGCCAAAGCACAGAGGAAGTCTGAGGTGTTCAGGTGGGTTGGGAGTCACCTGGGGCAGAGAAGCACATTGAGAAATCTGTTTTCTTTTGCTTCTGTTGTTAATTGTCTGCAGTGAGTTGTATCTTCCCTCGTGCTGTGGAATTTGTGCTCAGATATCTCACACGGGAGCAGGAAGGATCACTGCTTCTGCGCAAGTGATCTTGTGGATCGCTCAGATGATCTTGTGGTGGCCTTTAAGTGGCTGTGGAGCTCTCTGCAGCGCTGTCAGCAGCTTCTTGGGGGCCAGGAAAAGTTTTGGTGCCACAGATCTGTGTTGAAAGAACATGTGATGTCTGGAATGGGAACAGCATTTCAGTTGTCAGCACCACCAGTACAGAGTGAAAGAGAACTGGAATGTGCAGGCATTCCTCGTGATCTCGGTCAGGTTCGCTGGCATCTTACGGTGCTCCATTAAAGGAAGAGCTGTGCGGGTGAACCAGCCTCAGCTGGATGGGGTAGCATCCATCTCGGGATGTGTATTATTGCAGAAATCAGGACCTTGGATCTTTTTGGAAACTTCCAACAGATGCTGTAAGCCTTCTAGTGCTGGTTATGTCCCCCGAAGGCATTGTGACTGCTGCATCCTTCTCCTGTGCAGATATTCCTTAGTGAGAGGCTGATTGGAGGCGTGCAGGAAGCTAGATCCCTTGGGTAGCTGTGCTCAGTGAAATGTGATGGAGTCCCATTCCCTGACCTTCAGGTGCAGAGTAAGAGGAGGAGTCCAGACTTTGAGTAAAGCTCTGGAATATTCCTGAGAGCTGCAGAAGGCATGCTGTTGTTTGCTTCGTTTAGTTGGGCCAATGTTCCTGGTCGTAAGAGCCTTTGACCCCAGAAACTTGTCTAAACTTACCGCTAAATAAACTACAATGGTTCTCATTTTGGTCTCCGTGGAAAAGGAGGAAAACTCTGGGAGAACACAAGTTAGTTTAATATCTCCATGTGCTGTTATGCTTATCACTAGATCGTTAGTGGCCTGCACTGAGTTAGCTCTGCAGCTAATGGTAAGCATATTCTTGTTGGTGGAAGTACTGCAGCATATTCAGAGATGGCGACAGCTGGTAATTCTCCTGAATTTTAGCTCGACTAATAATTGGACAGATGAGTTTGGAAGCTGCCCAGGTACAACATAGCTTGGAAATTACATTCAGGGAATTAATTGTGTCCCTCACTGGGAGTTATGAGTGAGCTGAAAGTTGTAGGTTGCAGAATTGTTTCGTGGGGGTGCTTTCCTTTTTCACTTGGGCAAAACTCTGCAGCTCTGATTACTATTAAAGAGCTTTCCTTATGGAAATAGACTTTCTGGTGAGTTAGCAGTTTAGTGGAAATCGTAAGAGATACCTCAGCAAGTGTATTGCTCAGCAAATGTGAGCAGGTCTAATCATCAGTGGCATCTAGATGTGTTAAATCTTTGTGTATATGGGGGGGTTAAATCTTTACTCAGGCTCCGCTGGTTACCTGTCTCAAATACCTGTATATAAACCAGCCACGGGTGTTGTCTGGAGCAAGTCACGGTCACTGCTGGAGAAAGGGTGAGTATTTGATGAGAGGCCTCCCCGAGATGAGAGGATTCGTTGAGACAGAAGGACTAGTGCTCTTACCTGAAGGGAGCAATACCTGTGAAAATCTCCATGCGCCTAGATCATCTCCAAGGATGTGGAGGAAGACTGGAGGTTTGCATGCTGGTGAGACCTGAACGTTCTCCCCCAGAGGAAGGGGTTGAGAGACTCATTGCCTTTTAACAAACAGGGAGAGGAATTCAGAGCACACTGTAGGCTCTTCTGAAGTTTTGGAGCCCGTTCTCTAAAGTGGAGCTAGTGGCTCTGCTTGCAAGAAGAGTTCAGATAAGAATACTTGCAATCTGTGACAATCACACAACTGATGTTGCTGTTTTCTCCCTGTATTGGAAAGGGATCTCAGTAGAATAACCATAAGAATAAAAGATTTAAGTCACATCGTGGCAAGTTATTTTTGTGGTAAAATAACAGTATCTCACTAGCATTCTTTGAAGAGGCTTGCCTGAAGGTGAACATGATTAAGCTCTGAAAATACTGGAATGCTTTTTTTTGGTATGCATTAAATTTCTGCCATTAGAGAGCTCAGCAGGACTATTCCTGGATGCAGTGGCTGTTCCTGTAGCCTGCTGCCTGTGGCCTCCTGTTTCTGGTAAATCTGAGCAAAATGAGGAAGGCTAAATCATGGCAAGTCATCCAGAATTGTTTTCTTTGTTTAAAAAAGAAAAGCTAATGACATAGGTAATTGCATGACTTGGTGGAGCTTGCTTTAGTTGCGTTGCTGCATTCTAAACGCTGCCGTTGCTGCTGTCTGAGTGCTTCACATAGGTGTCCTTGGCACCTCTAGTCTAGTTTGTGATGTTCTGGATGGATATTGAGATTTTTCTGCAGTTTAGTGAGTTGACACCTGTTGTGCTGTGTTTAGGTTTGGGCTCCTTGGGACTGGTGGTGACTGGAAGAGAAGAGCATGGCTGGTTGAGGTGTTCCTTCATGTGATGACATGTACCCTGCCATTTGTACTATGGCTCGCACTTAGGCCTTTTATTATTTTGGCTTTCAAAATGCCATATTCTTTTTTTACTTTAAGAATAAGAAAAATGTTCTGTTACATATCGATAATGTCAAAATGCGATTTCCATGTTTTGAGAGCACAATTAACTTCAGTTCATGTGGCTGTTAACTACTAGGTTGGGGAAAAATAAGACATTTAAATAGCATCGACTGCAATGGGACTGAAGTGCAGCATGCAGGTCAGGGCTTTCTGGGAGAGGAGATGCTCTCAAGAAGTCTTTCATTAGACAAGCTCATGCATAAGAATTAGCTTTGCTGGGCAGGTTTTAAAATCCCAGGCCACAGCTGAATGTAGGAAGGGGCTCGCTGTAGAACTATGAGCCTGCTGCTGCTGAGCGTGGGTTTGTGCTTTTCTACTGGCCATACCCCTTATTCCCTTGAGTCCATTTGTTCTTGATAGGAAGCATTCTGTCTGTGTTCTATGATTTGGTACTTTTCAATACGTTACTAGGGCTCGTACTGGCACAGATGTGCTTTTCCAGGTGAGCTTTAAACAGGGTACAAACCTGGATGTTTTGCCATGCTGTAGCACCATAACGGGAGGTGTTTGGTGCCCGTCGAAGGAGTTGGCTGTGGCAGTGTGCTGCGTCTTCCCAGCTCCCTCCCAGCAATTTCTAAGGCTGTGCTGTGACCTAGAGCGGGAGTAGGGCTGGACTTAAAACATTTGGGGTGTTTTAATCTTGTTCCAGGAACACCTAGAAAAGGGGTTCTAGCAAGCATGTTGTTGTTCTGGCTGGTTCTGTTACTGACAGGTTAAGAGGAAGCTCTTCTGCCTAAAGAGGCTGTATTTTGATATGATACTGTTCGTGAGAGTTAAGTATCTGCTGCTTGTTGCCATAATGAAGGGTTCTTACATTGATTTTCCTTTTGCTTTTCAACAGCGAATGGACCTGGGAGAATGTACAAAGATCCATGACTTGGCGCTGCGAGCAGATTATGAGATTGCAAGTAAAGAGAGAGACCTGTTTTTTGAGCTGGATGTGAGTATGGAGGAATTGTTGTTACTTTTTTGGAGCCTGCTGCTGGAAGTTATTTGGCTGAACAGTAGAACTCAGTGGGTGTTTCAGCTAGCCGTGTTATTTGATGTGTTATCTGACAAGAATGTGAAGCCCCTTCCCGAGTGCCGGCTTGATTGCTGACTTGAAATTGAAAAAGTAATTATGATCCGTGCAACCCCATTAATCCAGCTAGCTGGGAGGCTCCTCTGGCATTCCTTGCATCCCACACCAGCTGCTTTGTACCAGGTCATTGGAATCTGGTGGCCTGTCCCAGAAGGAGATCTGACATTAAAAGCCGCCTGCTCTGTGGTTGCACTTCTGTCAGATTTGGCTTTCTGTGATGGAACAGATCAAGTGGAAGAACATTTCTGTCTTCCTCTTTTCATGTTAGTCAGTGCTCTTGTCTTTGCGCCTGTTGCTCATGCGTTGGAAGTTCCAGTGCAAAGCAGCCTTCGTGGGAGCATCCTGTTATGTGTCAGAGCAAAGGAACTGTGTCAGGTTCCAGACAGATGACAGACTTAAGGGCAGGGAGCAAATTTTACTTTTTCTGCAAAGTGTCATGTATTTTTTCTCAAGGCTTCTATTCTTGAGGTTGTTTGTGCATTATACGGGGATAGTACCAGGTAGCTGTTGGCTGTCAAAGCTAAATGAGGCACGGAGAGCATCTTTATTCACAATTCTTTGTGTTAACATGCAGGCGATGGATCACCTGGAATCCTTTATCGCAGAGTGTGACAGGAGAACAGAACTGGCCAAGAAACGCCTGGCTGAGACACAGGAAGAGATCAGTGCTGAAGTGTCTGCAAAGGTATTCTCTTCTCATTAAAGGCTTGTTCTGAAAGTCTGCATGAGAGCACTGGTCCTCTGTTGTCTCTGATGCAATTAATACTGGGAAGTTAGTCTCCACAAAGGCTTTGTGGATTCCAGCCATCCACAAATACTGCTTTTGTGACAAACTTAGAGGTTCAGAGGGCCATAGAGGCATAAAACATGAACTCTAAAATAGGTTGCTTTAGCATGGCAATAAAGCATTGGTTTCTTCCCTACTATTCAATTTTAATATAATAGCTTAGAATAGTAAATCCATCCCATGATTGTTGTCTTTTCACTTAATAAATGCTCATGAAGTTTCCACTTTGGGAGCTTCCTTCATTGGGACAATGTAAAGCATTTCTGAAGCTGGTTTTGCAGACTCTATCCTGTCTTGCAAGCCAGGAATGGGCCACTGTTTGCAGCAGAATTGATGATGTCCTCTCCATGTCCAGTTTCTGTCTTTGCTACGAGTCTGCGACTGCATTGCCTGTATTTGGCCCACCAGTCCATTTTTGTTGGGACTCCTTTGACTTTTGGAGATTTATGGTCATCTTCCAGTGACTGCTTTTGTTAAACAATATTTTTAAGAGAAAAGTTGCCCTGCAAGCTTTAGCAAGTTTTTTGTCTTACTAAAAACTAACTCTTTTCTTTAGGCAGAGAAAGTACATGAGCTGAATGAAGACATTGGAAAACTCCTAGCTAAAGCTGAACAGCTGGGAGCTGAAGGAAATGTTGACGAGTCTCAAAAGATCCTGATGGAAGTGGAGAAAGTCCGAGCGAAAAAGAAAGAGGCAGAGGTATGGCCCTGGTTCTCCTATGAATTGTAATAGTGGACTGAGCTGGGCTGAGTATGTGACAAACAGCTGGGTGGTTCCTACCTCGTTTCCTATGTTGCCAGCACCTCCTTTTTCAGCTTCAGCCATGTGCCAGCAAGCGGTTGGCAGTGCAGTGTGGTAGGTGAAGAAAAGCTTTTTGGAAACTTTTATGTAGTTACGATAGCAGACTGGGGCGGGGGGAGATTTGTCCTCTGAAATATTTGGTGACTAGTTACTTGCAGGGATAGACTATCAGGTTAGCCGTGTTTGCAAATCATTTTATATTGCACCTCCTTTATATCGAGGGTGCTTTTTTGATTCTGGAAAGCGGCAGGGCAATTCTTTGCAGGGGTTTCCCTGGAGGGTTGTGACTATGTAAGGGTTCCCTCATGTTTGAGTGGTTTTTTGCCTCCCTTTAGGAAGAATACCGAAATTCAATGCCTGCATCCAGTTTCCAGCAGCAGAAACTGCGTGTGTGTGAAGTCTGTTCAGCATATCTGGGTCTCCATGACAACGACCGGCGTCTTGCTGACCACTTTGGAGGCAAATTACACTTGGGTTTCATTCAGATTCGTGAGAAACTGGATCAGCTGAGGGTAAACCTCTCTTGTCTTAAACCTTCTCCTTGTAGTTCTGAAGACATTCAAGACTCTTATTAAATTCATACAGGATTCTTTGCAGAATGCTTGCAGAAGCCTAGAAATTTCTGATTGAAACTTCAAATGGAGGTTTGAGCAGCCTCATCTCGAGTTCTCTTCTGTAATTTCTGGGTAACTAAATATGTACCCTCATAATTAGTCAAACCAGACCATTGCTGTCATTTATGCCTTAAATACATTTGACTGTACCATAGCTCTTTCTCATTGTTTTGGCTGAAATTTGTCAGTCTGGGTTTTTTTGGATTTTGAAGAGCACTTGAGACCTCTTAATGAAATGCTTGAACTGAAGTTTGACATAGTGGTGTGAGTGAAGATGATCTTTGTTAGCTGAAGTGATTAGAAGTTTTCTGCAATGGTTTGTAATGGAATTGCGGTGCTGGTTTTGCTTGCAAACAGAGACCTTTAGCCTGCTTGAGTAACCGTTGTGATTCCTGTGCCTTATTCACCAGGCAGTGTATTGAGGTCAGTGCCTCGATTGATCATTGGTGCGATCATTGGATATGCTTATGCTAAGACAGTCCCTTGCCTCAAAGCTTACGGGCTTGTCTCTTAGAGCGCAAGCACTCAAAGCAGAGTGGCATTTCTTGCACTGATGTGTGTTAGTGAAGTTGTGAGGAAAATTAGAACCGTGACAGAGATCTTGACTAGCACATAAAATGCAATTAAATGGTTCCTTGTCTTACTACTATTGTCTTACTGCCTGATAGTCTCCCTGCAGATCTCTCTGACCTGTTACTGTGTGGCTGAAAGGCAATGTGAACTTTTTTCTAGAAAACGGTGGCAGAAAAGCAAGAGAAGAGAAACCAGGATCGTTTGAGACGGAGAGAGGAGAGAGAACGAGAGGAGAGAATGGGCAGACGGTAAGTGGGAGCTGATAACTGGTTCGTGAAATTGGTTTTGAGATAGTGTGATTTCTCGCATCGGAGCGTTGCAGGAAAGCCGCGTCTGCTGCTGGAGCGGCTGTTGGAAATGCTTCAGGTGCTGTGTGAGCACCTTGGCATTCAGTTAAAGATGAAAACAAATGCACAAAAACCCCACCTTAGAGTGATTGTATGTGTATTGTTTTAACCTTCATTGGGTGTCTGAAAGATGTGAGCTCCCTGTAGTCTTCAGGCTTATATTGGTCTAGTCCCTGTCTTTGGGAATCTGAATCTGTATAAAATGCCCTCATCCAACGCATCTGAGTCGGAAAGTTTCAGATCAGTGAGGACTAAGTCTGCTCAAATGGTGCTAGTCATGCAAAAATTCCCTGGACATCCCTCCTCCCTTTCAGGCTAGGAGGTGACAGCGGAATGGAGTTGGTGTCCGTGAGACAGATGGCGGGCTGCCTGTCTTGCTCAGAAACTTTTCCACAATACGTGAGGTGCTTTTGGCACAGCTGTGGAAAACACTTCCAAAGGGATCCGAGGGATCCCAAGGAGTGGCTGCTTCTGGTGGTTGTGGCCGTATGTGTCACCTTCTGCTCATACGTGTATAATCCCTGAACGGTGGGAGTGGCTGCAGTGCTGGTAGTCTCAGGACAAGCTCTTCTGCCTCTTGCCAGCTGAACTGGAAAAACTGTTTCTTCTTTACTTGAACAGGCATCTTGTGTGTAAGCAGCTCAGTTAACCGCCCTCTCCCCAGCAGGCTGTTTATTTCCAATGGTCAGGCAGAGGAAGTGGCTGAGTAGGAATGCTATTCTCATTGTCACAGCAGTTCCCCAGTTACCTCACATGTTTCTCCTCTTGTACATCGTGTGTGAAGAAAACCAACTTGCTGCCTGTGGAAAGCTTGATTTGACCCTTGGTGTAAACTGCAGAGTGTGTTTCAGCCTCCCATGTCAGAGGCCCATAACTGCAGTATGCTCTAAGATGGTGCTGGCTTCTGGGTATACATTGCTGGAAATGCTAGCAAATAAGTACCAGAATCGAAGCAGCCTGGTTTTCTGTGGTCTGCGGCTTGGTGATTTTGGGTATTGGAAGGATGGAAGCCCCAAATTGTTATGCTTTCTCCAGTTAGGATGTTTTTATGTGGGTTCTCTCTCCCGGTGGATTGCCTGGTGTCATATGAAATGCCCGTTCACTGCTGCAGCTTTCTCCTGAACTGCAGCACTTCACGTAGAGCCTCACAACTTTCTGGCATCCATGTAAGATCATCAGTAATGCAGTGATATTTGGGAGCTGCAGAATGTGGAACTGGCTGATGAGTGCAGGGGTTAATCAAAAGGGACTGATGTATGTTGTTGCTGCGGACAGAAAGATGGAAATGAAACAAGAAGTGTCTTCCCATGTAGCCTCTTCATGGCAGGCTCTTTCAGACCAACAGTAGCACCGTATCTGACCTGGACTCAGTGTCACTGTCTGTCTCCATGGAGCCTCTTCCTGGAGGTCATTTCTATGTGAAAATTGCTCAACAGAGTTATCTTCAGGAAAAGTTCTCTGGATCTCCCCGGAATGCTGGCTTTCTTCCTCCTGTGGCATGTCTGTGGTTTTGGTTTTGTGTCCTGTTTTTGTATTTTTTTAAGTCTCAGTTCCTGAGAGTTAAAGAGCCTCTTGTGTTCGCAGGTAGCGCACATGGATGCATCTCATAAGGGGGTTTGAAGATGACTTTTTAATATTTAATGCTTTAGAAGTGAAGGGTTTAAGAACTGCATTGAGTTGGCCTAAAGTCTGAGTTCCTGCTGGCTCCGTATGTGGTGCTACTTCGAGACTGCCAGCCAAGCTTTGCTCTCGCTCTTTATAGAGGCATCTGGATGCTCTTCTGTTCAGATGCCAAAGAAAAACATGTTATGAAGGAGCCAGGAGTGCCATACAGAGGAGGTCAAATTATTTGCCTCTCCAAAATGAGAACTTGACCCAAAGAAGGAAAATAGTTTTCCCAGTGGACACTTAGTGTCAGAACTGGGACTAGAGCCCAGATTTCTCAGTATCTCAGCACGTTCTCCTCTGGGAGCTGTGCAGCACCGTGCTTACAAGGGCATTTTTCCATCAAAAACTAATCAATGACTTACACTGCCTTTCAGGCTGCCTCTGTTATGTACCGCTTGATACTTGAAGGAACCACAGCAAATATATTGCCTTCACAATTCTTCTTGTCCTGTCTCCATATGCAACATCTTCATGGTGTTCCTCAGTAAGACAAAAGAGTGCCGCTTGACTTCGAGAAGTCTTTGGCGGCTTATAGGCACTATGACATACTGTGGAAACCTGTAGATTCACGTGTGAAGCTCCTAGCTCTCACAGACTTTATTGATGTGTCAACTAAACTGTGATTTCTACATAGTAGTCAACTGAGTCATCACCCCTAGTGGCAAATAAAGACAAGTCTTCTGTCCTGTGTTGCTTTGTGTTGCCGGTGACTGCGGGCTACCCAGTAATCTCTTAAGACTGAAGTTGCGTGGAGAGGTGGCATGCTTGGAAGAGCAGACCTTGGTATTAGCTTCCAGAGCGGCAAACAAGTCCAGGTGGAGTTGCCAAATGGATTTCCTTGGACAAAACACAGGTTATGAAACTCAGCACATGGCCTCTGTGATGCAGGGACAAAAAAAGAGGGGAAAAAATAATAAATATGCTCAGCCTCTCACTTCTCTGGACAGCAGTCTTCTACTGTCTCCTGCTGCGTACTGATTCAGGTTAGTAAGGGAAGTGCTGCTTTGTTGGATGCTTCCTGAATGCTGAAATCTAGTACTAGGGAGTGATTATCAGGAGTTTATCGTGCAAACTCCTGCTTAGATCATAGGCATGGAAGGGCAGCCAGGCTTTTCAGGGGATATGGAATGGCTTTGTGTGGATGTGTGCACCGGTGATTCAGAATAAAGTGATCAGGAGGAAAAGAACATTAAGAACTTGGAGTAATTACAGCCACCAAAAAAAATTTCAGCTGCCTGCCAGGCATCTACAGGAGGTCCTGCTGCTCTGTCAGGTTCTATTACATGAAAAAGGTGTGTGGTTATTGCCTTGCTCTCCTGGTTTATCGGCTTTTCCTTCAGCTGGTTGTCTTGTGTGTTGCCTCAGTGCATGATTCGTTTACCTGACTCCAAGTTCAGCTCCACCTTGTTTACAGTCCTTCTACCTGAATTCCTTTCTAAACTTTGGGGTTTGTTTTTCGTTCTACTGGGATTGAACGATCCCATTTCATTGTGAAGGAATGTCAGGGCATATTGATTCTCTTAATCTTGTCTTACCCAGGTATGCTTTTAAATGATGTTATTAAAATAGATGCCTCTCTATTGCTTTTTAAAATTTTGGCTGTGTGTAGCTTTCAGCCGCATCTCTTGTTACAGTGTCAGAACAGGTCTGTGGCTGTGTAACTGGAACCCCCGCCGTGAGTCTGTGTGCAGTGGGGAGACGGGAGCAGTTACAAGAGTGAGTCTCTAAGGAGACCGGCTGCTTCTCAATTAAAGCAAAAGGAGCTCATTCAGGCAGCGTGTGACGATTTGGTGTAGGCTGACTCTGAACCGTGGCCATAGAGAAAAAGGGAGGGCGTATCTTTCATGTGGAGTGGTATTTTAAGTGGCGCTGAGTAATGGCGCTTCTGAAGCTGAAAGAATTGTGACATTGTTATTTACAGGCTGTCAAGAGCTAATGCTTATGGCATTAAGGTTAGAGTGCCGTACGTGAGCTCTGAAGCTGTGAAAGTGCTAAAAGGATAGCGAGACTTGGATGATTGTTCTCAAGTTGCTTTCCTAAGTCTGGGATGAAGGATTTTCTGTGTATCACAGTTACTTTTCAGTAACAGTTCTTCCCTTGTGTTTGTGTCCCCCTTTTTTCTCTAGCTCATCTTTCCCAAATAAGAAAAAAAAATCACTGATGCAAATTTCCATCCGATGTTTGTTAAATAAATGCGATGAATGAGAAAATCCTTTATTTTCTCTTCATTAAAACCTTTTTAATGTGCAGCTATCTCAAAGGAACCGCAATCAGAAAACTGTCAAGTGTCTTTCTGACTGGAGAGTGGCACTTTTTCTTGAGAATGTTAGAGTTGATCTAGTTCATGGTAGACTGCAGAGAGTAAAGTGCATATATCGAATATGCACAGCAGACTTAAAGTTGGAAAGGCTCGTTGTGGTGTTTTATTAACAGAAACTGAATTGGTTTGTAAATTTTTTCTGTTCTGACAAGAAGCTCTGCATGTAAAAACTACTGTTTCTACAAAGTTCTTTGGTTTTTGATAAATCCCATCTCCCC
>VYZM01011934.1:5538-27148 GCA_013398915.1 Dromas ardeola | reverse complement strand
GGCCCCGGGGAACCGGCGGGCAGGGCTGGGGTGGTGGTGGGGGTGGGGGGATGCGGCGAGATCCTGGTCGTCCCCGGTCGCCCCCGCGGGTGCGGCCTCCCGGCGCGCCCCGGTATCCCGGGCTGGTCTGCGGGTCTCTGCGCTGGCCTGCCGGGGCGGGGAGCCGCGCTGCTCATACGCGAAAGGCCGCGGCTGCTCAGGGCTCCCTGCTGCACCTCACCCGGTGCTTGTCCCTGGGACCGGAGGGGTTTGCTCTCCGCCTTCAGCAGCCCAAGAAGTTGCCCCAAAAAATCATATCGAGAAGCCTGGGAAAGAATTTAATCCCTTTGGTAAAAGCCTGGGACTGTGCCGAGGTAGCTTGTTGCTTTAATCCTCCGTTTGATCTGAGCTAGTTTATCCCGTGTGGTTGGCAGGCTGCGTAGGAGTCCTGGGGAGACGCTTACGCAGCACTTGCAAATGCGGGTCTGTATTTCAGTCGAATAGAAACACGAGAAGCCCCTCGCCTCTGCAGAGCTCGTCACACAGCCTTCAGCGCTGTTCCTGGAGAGGTTTCAATTCAGCTTTCTCTTTTCTTCAGCAGGCGTCCCAAGCCTACTTTGCAGGCATGAATTAGAGCGTTTCTTACAGAGAGAAAAATGCTTTAATGTGTTCAATTGTGATCTCGTTTCTACCCTTTTTTCTTTATTTTGGAAAGCAAAAACTTCTTTTGTGACTGCTGGGAGTCACAGGCTTCAGCCAGAGTGGCCGGCTGCCCTGTGGGGAGGAACGGCTCAGTGTAACTCGAGCCAGCCCTCCCACATGGCGGGGCAGAATTGGGCCCCATTCGAGGGGCTATCTGTGGAGGCTGGAAGCTGAGAGGTTCCACAAGGCGTTGGCTGTGTGGGTGGAATGGCCTGTGAGTGATCTTTCCTCTCTGTGTGTGTGTGTCTAAGAGGGGAAAAGGAAAATTCCATTTTGGGGGGCGGGGAGAAAGGAGGTTTTTCTTGGAGACAGCTGACAAGGACAGCAGCAGCTAGAGGATGGCGGTTGTTTCATGCAGCCGTAAACCTCGCTAGGCTGCACAGGAAGGACCCAGCAGGCAGCACGGACTTTGCGACCTGTGGAACAAGTGCTCCGCTTAAAAAATGTACTATCTTTTTAATAAACCTACATGAAATGACCACAGCCTCTTCTAGAGGGTTTTCATGCACCGAGATCTCCCCAGAGTGTCCCTGTTGTGTTCAATGTCTGGCGGTGCGGAGAAGTCGCCCTGCTTATGATGCAAGCAGGGGAGCCCCGTGGGCGAGGTGGGGATGTCTCTGACGTGAGAGATTCAAACCACTCGTTAACTACTGCTCCTGCCGGTGAGGGCGAGTGGCTTGGATCCAGCGAAACTGTAAGGTTTGGGATGATAAATGGCATGGGTTTCTGCTGCTTGGTCGTTACTACTGGCCTAACCTATAATCAGTTCCACGCAGCTTTGATGATGGTCTTCACCTAAGAGAATTTTGCTCTTCCCATCGCTCTCTTGGAAAAAGTACTGGATTGTCTTTTGCTCATTACTAAACAGATCGAGTTTCTCTACTTCAAGCCCTGACTGTAGTGAAAACTGCCCTGGAAAAAGAAGCCTTTTCTCCTACAAATGACAGATGTATCACATTCTAAGGTGACACTTGGTTGTGTTCTGGAGGAGTTTCTAATTCACTTGCCGTGAGTGCTCGGTGGCACGTGTTGTGTCTGCACCGGAGGGTTAAAGTGCCATTTAAGAAAAACCTGGTGTTTTGAAGAGACCTGTGTTAACAGAGGCAAAACAGCAAGCGTGAGGGAGGGGAGGCGAAAGGACAGCTGCAGCAGCAGAATGTGGGTGTTTCTCTGAGCTGGGTGCCTGCATCATCTTTGGTGTGATCTGGGTCACAAAACGTGTCCTTGCAAAGGCCGCAGCGACGCGAGCAGGAGCAGAGGTACCCTGGCGTCAGATGGGGTGTTCTCCTTGGCGCAGCCAGCCCGTGGCTGCGACCATATATCGACAAAGAGTTACGAGCTGCAGATGATCCAGCAAAAGTGTAAGCTTTCGTACGCAGTGTAGTCTGAGTGTATTTGGAGAGGAAAATCTTCTCATTTGGGGGAGATCTGATGTGTTATTTCCTCATGGCTGGACCCTGATGTGGGCGGGACTGCAGAAAAGGGAAAAACTGACCTTTTAATGTCTTGATGTTGCAGCAGGTGACTGCCCGACGGGTTCACTGCAGTGCCCTGCCATGCATCGGATCAAAACTCATCAGGCTCCTCGTGGGAGGCAACCATGAAGGGAGCCTTGCATCTTACTCGGAGCAGAATTTGGAAGCTGTTTTTGTCATTGATGCAGCCTGGGGCTTCGACAGGTTCTGGCTGACAGGAAGGAAAGCTGTAAGGTGCTTAAAACAAAAAAGTACAGAACGAAAACACCCAAATGCTGTGTTTGGGTTCCTAAAATGGCCAGTCAGAATCTGATTTCATCATTCTGTGAAAGATACAAGCGTGTCGAACATCAAATCTGAGTTATGATGTATTGCTAGAAATTTTCCAGGAGGAGGTGGCGCCTAGTGAGATTACAAATGCTGCAGTGTGGTGTTTTAGGGGTGGAAAATGAGTTAAACCTTCCATCACACTGATACTTGAAAGGGTTCTGCCACCAGCCTTCGTACATCTGACTGTATGCAGTTCTCTGTGCTTGTCAGGCAGTTCTAGCTGACTGCTAATGATAGTTTGTCTCTTGGATTTGGCTGTGGCGTGGCACTCACCGCTTGCTGCACAAGTTTCACTGGTTTGCTTCAGATCAGATCACTAAATCTGCGCTGTCGCTTCGGGAGAGGAGGAAAGTCAGTGCCCCACGAAGGTGAGTAGAGCTGAGGACTCTGTGTGTTTGTCCTGAATGCAGCGTTGCTGCTGTGGGACAGGAAAGGGTATTCGTTCCTGCTTGGCTCTGATGGGGGACTGCTCCTGGTTTGTCCCGTTGCTGAGGGTAAGTAGTCTTTAAAGCTCGAGGAGCGATGGAAGTGTGCGCACCAGCAAACAAAATCGTATAAGATGCAGATCCTGGCTGCACTGCAGTGCTCCCTGGGCTCTGTGGGTTCAGTTTGGGTCTGTTGCGTGCGGTTTCTAATTATTTCCTGTTCTATGAAGTCTTTCTCCAGTGTTTTCTCATGATGAGAGGCCTCCCGCCCCCAGGCAGAGAGCTGGTGCTAGCTATGAGTTCTGGTGCGTGCAGCCTGTGTTAATAATGCAGCAGCACAGGATCCTGTCACTGTCTGTTTCATTGCAAGGTGCCTGGATGCATTAAACTTCCCAGTGAATTATTTTGTGTCCTCTACCAGCAGGAGACAAAATGCCGGCTGCTAGAGGACAGTAAAATCATCTGAAATGCACACTATCATTTTCTGCTTGTCTTCAATTAAACTGATTACCAGACTTCTTTGTTGTTCGGAGCTCAGACCGTTCCGCATGTTGCCAGCATGTACTTTGGCAACTGCGGGCGATGGGATTTCCTGCATTGTTTGAGTCTTCGCCATTGACCTTTGTGGTCCTTGTTCTGGCACTGCCTCCACTCTGGCAGGGGTGCAAAGGGCATTATTCAAACCCTGAAAGAAAAGAGAAAGAATTGCTTTAAAGGCATTGAGGGCTCTTTGTAATTGGTGGCTCCTAGGGTCATTGCTGCAAAAGAAGGGGAATTGCTGGGGCTGTCAGGATAATTACCCCTTTTTTTTATTGTTCTCATCCCAGTCTAGATGACAGTGGTGTGATTTAAAGTGAGTCACAAAAATATGCCTTCCGTACAGCGTTAAGATGGTGGCCCTTTTGGACTGAGGCGGGGAGAGGCCTGGCTTTAGTTCTTCTTGGGAAGTCTCCTGGGTGCTGGAAGCGCTCGGCTGTGCCCTGGAGGTTTCCTGGCTCCGCACTGGGGGCTGCAGAGGGCTCCGTTGGAGATGCCGGTGGGGTCGTACTGGAGCCCTGTTGCAGCCCGTGCCGTGGACGCTGGTTACCGCAGCGTTCGAGAAGATCCACCTCTCCCTGCCACTGGAGACGGGCACGCTGGAGACGCACAAGCCATCTGCCTTGTCGCAAGGGAGGCTGCGTAACCCATTCCTGCTGCCATCCCCCTTCGCTGCGGCAGCAGTTGCTCCGCTCCGGTGAATCATTTGCGCAGCTGGTGCCTGGAGCCTTGTACCTTCAACCTGCTGAAGGTCGGGTGCTCGGCCAGCTCCAGTAAGGGAGCGGTGCTCGGCTCGCCAGCACGATGGCCAGGTCAGGGAGGGGAAGGCTGAATGCACGGCTCTTCCTTGTCTTCCCCTTTCCATCTGGAGCCTTTCTACCCTTGTCAGGTGCCTGCGGTTGGTCTGGAAACAGACCTCGTGGAGGTCTCGTGGAAATGGCCTCGTGGAGGTGCCTCCGGTGTTGCTGGTAGACTGATGTGAAGGGCAAATGAGGTCTTTTGGAGTGAGATCTTTGGAATAAGATACGACTTCTACATTATTAATTTAATCACGTTTGCATGGTATTGTGCAACTCGAATTAAATTGTCCAGAGCAAGATCTTGTACTCGATGTGCTGTTGTGGAATAAATGCCGGAGTGCTGGGGTTGGAGTAAGAGCTTTGTAACTTCAGCCTTATAAGTCCAGCAGGCGCTGAAGTTAACTAGGGGATAGACAGCAGCGTGCCTGGCTGTCCCGCTCGCCCCGTGTGCTTGACCCCTGCTTTGTGGTAGGTCCGTCCCCTCTGTGACTTGTACCACAAAGAGAAGAAGCCTCCACAGCTCTTCCTGCGGTGGGACAGGGACAACCAGGGGGGTGAGACCCCCAGTTGAGCCACAGCTGCCTGAAGGAACCTGGCCTCCCAAGGGTGACTCTTTGAATCTGTAAATGAACTTGGGCATGAAACCTGAAACCTAACAAGCCCTGTTGCCGTCGGAGTTGAAAGCCCAGGCTTGCTGCGTTGTGTGCTGGTGCTGAGCTTAAGCTATTTTCTGCTGGGGAAGTAAATTGCTCCAGTGGACAATCCAGGCACGTGACTGCTGGGGCACGGTCATGGAAAATTGGCTGGGTTGTCATGTTTATTTGCTCTGATATAACTTTTTATGACACTGTCATGCAGCTTTTTCCAAGGCTACTGGAATGTGTTATTCTTTATTTCTTCCCTTCCGCTATTTTTTTAAAGAGGCACTATCAGAGAAACTCTATAACATTAACTTTTTGTTGTGGATAATGAGTTACAGGCTTCTGTAACCGACTAGGGCTTTTTCTTTTTTTCCCTTTTTACAACAAATTAGCACAAGACCCCTCTGTTATTGTAGCTGTAGCTCGAGATTGTGATTTGTAGCAGTTGTTAGCTCTTCTTCCATTCTGCTGAAGTCAAATTTGCCTGATTTTAGTCTCAACTCATGCCTTCTTTTTCCTCTGGGGAGGGGAGTAATCACTCTCTTGCCTTCTGTAGGGCTGGGTTGCTAAACTTCTCAAGTGGTTTCTCATCTGAGAAGGTGTAGAATAACTTTGGTTTGTTCCTACACAGAATATGCTGGTGTTGGTTTCTCTCTCGCCCTCCTGGGCGAGCTCAAATGCTCATTACAGTAGGGAACAGCCTTATGTTGGGATATAAAGGTCACAAGTGTTTCCTTTCACCTCTCCAGCCGGGAGTCAGCCACGGGAGGTGACAAGAAGTCTTTGCAGCAAAAAGAAGCTTTTGGTGTGTTTTTTGCGAGGGAAACCTTCAGCCCAGTCAGTCCATTCAGTGTAGATCCCGTAGCCGCCTTGATCCATGTCTAGCAGAGCTGATTTCCTCCTGTGAAGAAGAAATAGTGCCATTCCTGCATCCCACGGTCTCTCCCCCGTGTTCCATGTGGGAGACCTCTGGTATCAACGGCGCGTTGTGACCAACTGTGGGACAATACACTGATTTGCTCACCTCCCGTTAAACGCTTCCAGCGTGAATATCAGGTAGTAACAGAATATTTTGGCATTTTTTATGTACTCCAAAACTGCTTTTTCCATTGTTGCAGGTGAAAGGGGAGAAGGGCGTCTGAATACTGATGAATGAGCTGCGATGGATAACAAGGACTCGGAAGCTGAGATCCACCCACTGAAGACTGAGGACGTAAAAGCTCAAGAGAACCATGAAAACTCTGTGGAGAGAAGAATTGTCAGCAAGCAGTCATCGCGACTGTCTCGGCTGTCCCGGTGGCGCACTGCTGCCTTCTTCATCTCATTATTTCTGTGTCTGATAATTGTGTTTGCTTTCTCCTTTATCATTCCTTGCCCAGAGAGGCCAGTTTCAGAAAGAACATGGTTCCGAAACTACGACAATGCAGGTGAGCTTGCTGTAGCAGAATAAATACTTACCAACGGTCTTTTTCCTTTATGCGCCACGAATTTGAATTGTGGACCTCTACTTAAGCGCGATCTGGAGCCAGGCTCGCAGGGATGCTGCCCTTGGGAGCGAGAGCTGTGAATACCTGACCTGGATAAGCAGTGGCCTGTCATAATTGGAGTGGCCTTCCAGGAGGTGTTTACAGGAACTAATGGAGAAGTTAGATGCTGCTTTAAAACACTACCAAGGTAGCACGCTGGCTTCATTTGGAAAAAAAAAAAAAAAAAAGAACAAGGAGAGGTATCTGGGAGTAAATCTTTGTTGAAGTTTGGGCTGTAAAATATTCCCTTGAAGTTTGAGCTGAGGTTTGGGGACAATTAGGCATTCTCCCTCTGTTAACTTTTCCCTCTCCCTCTGCTGACTTTTCTCCGTGGCTCACAGGAAAGGGAGAAGAGGAATTGCATCTTGTTTGGTTTTTTTTATAAATTGCACAAATATGTAGTTGCTTTAGTCGGCTCTTTAGCCTGGGTACTGCTCCCTGGTGGCTCAGCATTCGCTTCTGTGAAAGCTTTTCTTTATTCTCCTGTGCGTTGGGTGTGTGCTGGTTGTGCTATAAATGCTGAGATAGTGCTCACCAACGGGGACGGAGCTTTGTGTGGTAATGCAGAAATCCCAGGTTCTGTGACTCGGAGCTGAAGAAGGCTGCTTTTAGCTGAGAGTGAGAAAGATGGAATCTCTGGGGCTGGGTTTTGTGGGTTTTGTTTGTTGGTGGTTTGTTTTTTTATGTTTCGGGAATAGCAAGCCCACACCAAGACCAAAGTTTGTTCTTTGTTCAACATAGTTCAAATTCTGGCTGCTTGGCTTTAAAAAAAGACAAATCCTCTGGGGGATAGCAAATTTAAAAAATCCTTTGGCACTAACTTCCAGTCCTCGGTACTCATGTAGATGGTTTTTTTTAATACAAAAGCCAATTTGTCCTGAAGTTACAGTGTCCGAGAGAGAGGCAGTGAGTAGGTCTCTAGGAATTTGTGTTTTGCTCCAGCTAGCTCTGCTGCTGGTTGAGGCAATCCTCACCAGAGCCTGCCTCGTCATATCTTTTACAGTGGCCTACCAGTTTCTTGCTATAGAACATGTGAATGAAGACAAAGTGCAAGATGTCGTCTTTGCTTTCAAAGCTAGCAACGGCAGCAGCAGCTTCAACAGATCCTGCTTGGATGAAGGTAGCTGGTTCAGAAAAAGAAAACCTTGTAGTAAAAGGGCTGTTATTTCTCTTTTAGTTCTAATTAGCGAGGCTGCGGTGGGTCTGGGAGGGAAAACCAAGTTAACCGGGTGGGGAGAGGAACTGGGTGAGTGCCAGCGCTGGGGTGGTGTGAAGTGGCAAAGGCGGGTGTAGGTAGCGCTCCCTCTGACGTCGCTTCTCTTCAGGTCTGCCTTCTCCGTGTGCCTTCGTCGCTGCCGTGTCTGGCACGAACGGCAGAGCTCTCTGGGAGAGGCCTGCTGCTGAGGAGGTGGAGTGGATGGAGTGTGGCATCGAACAGCTCGGCGGGGCTGAGGCCCCGGGTTGCCTCGTGGTGGGGAAGCCCGCGTCTCTTACGGCGGTTGACCTGCAGACGGGTGAGTGGGGAGCAGAGCACTGCTGCCATACAGGGGACAACACTACTCGCTTTCCTCACCTGGTGACCTTCAAACCTCATAGGCAGGGGATGTCAGCGTGTCCATGCTGGTACATGAACAGTGGTCACAGGGTATTTATTATCTTGAAAACTTTTTCCAGAGCCATTCGCTGGGCTGTTGAGAAGCCCCTGTTCTCTCAGCCAGTCTGTTCTAAAGGCTGGGCTCTGGTGTGGTGGTTTGTGCCAGCCACTGTGTCAGAAGAACAACTTTTCAACAGCATTTGAAACAGGAGCGGCAGTCAATAGCCGTGAATGTTACTTTATACTCTCCGGGGTTGGACACAAACCCACAATGTTTCTCAGTCGTTTGCGTGTGAGTGCTAGGAGTGCCTGCAGTGGCAAGAGGAGCCGGAGTTTTAGGCACTTCTGATTTTAAAGTCATTAAGGAGAGCACTTAGGATAAGTACTCACCAGTTTCAGTGGCCCAGGATTTTGCCTGGTTCCTCTGGAAAACCACCTTCATTTCTGAACCTGGAGATGGAGAAATTCATCATCATCTTGCCTGAGGCGGGGTGAGGGTATAAAGAGTGCCTGTACCTCTCTAGGACTATCTATTGCACCCTGAACCTTCCTTGCTGATGAAGCCTGAAATACATTTCCATTTTGGGGGTCACTGTTTCAAAGGTTCTAAACAATGCGTGTTCTCCCTTGGAAACATGCCTAGGATCTCATCCTCTGTATCTGGTATTGAACCCCTCACACCCCGTTTTCCAGCAACTGGGAGAGAGAAATAGCAAGAAGTATAGCTCTAAGGAATCTGAGAAAAATCTAGTGTAATTTTTGATTTCTGGTGTAGATGGAAATGTAGACACACACACAGGGCTGGAACGCTTCTGTAGAACTGAGATACCTTAACACCATTTCCCTCATCAATAGGCTTTAGCACAGGATATTTATAGACTACTAATGAAGTACTTGCCTTTAGGTCAAAGTGTAGAAAAGTGGCTGCTGAGCCAAAGGCATGTAACTAAAGACAGCCATAAAGAAATGGCACAAGCATGGAGAGAGGAAACCAGGCTAAGCCACAGGTCACAGCAACGATACGGTACGGAAACATTCCATTGATAAAATAAAATCAATGGATGAAAAATTGCTTCAGATAGAAAAGTGAGTAACCCAGAAGTTGGCATATTGATACCTCTTTGTGATTAAGTAGGTTAAAGGGGGTTTCTTAGCGTAGTTGACTGTTACTGGGGGTTAGGAGGGTAGCTTGGAAAAAAAATGTATTTAAATAGGCCACATGTGTTTAAAGTGGCAAAGTCTGACTTACATCACATTGTGCTAAAAACAGTAGTCAGAACAATCTTTAGCTGTTAATGATTCATGGTGGTGGAGGATTGGTGAGATTCCAGGGCTCTGGGGCTGCCTGGCCTCTGCCTGTAGGAAGATTGAAGAAGAGATAGGCAGATTATCTTCTGAAAGCGTCTGATGTGGTTTTGATCTTTAAATGCTGATAAAGTTAGTGCTTTTTTGTCAGTTTGGGTTGTGTTAAATCTTGCTTTCTTCGTTGCCAGAATAAGTGACCTGAGCAAACAAGAAGGAAAGTGTAGGATTGCATGCTTCTGTTCCAGTGGGACATCTAGCATTCCTGCACGTTTATTTTACAAGCAAACTGGGACACAAGAGTTTAAGATTAGCTGTTCCAGGTCAAAACAAAAGTCTGTGTAGCTTCGTATTCCACCTCTGCCAGGGCCAGAAGCCGAGTCTGAGGGAAGAGGACAGGAGTAAGTGTTTTGTTACACCTTTTGTCTTCGCTTTATCCTCCAGCAGCCTGCGTTCAGAGCCCTGTGAGCAGTTCTGGTCTCCTAAGGGATATGGCAGAAAGGGGATCACAATGATCAGATGTATGAAATTGCTTCTGTGCAAGAAATCACTAAATAAACCTGGAGAATGTGCAACAGGGAGAAATGAGTCTATAAAATGATGAGTGATAAGTAGGAGTACAGGGAACGATGGTTTCCTGTCACAGTTCCTCGTTGCTCCATGGTCCTTTTTGTCAAGTGATAGGTTCAGAAAAAGTGAAAGGGGATAATTCTTCACATCCACCATACCGTGGGTGCTAGGAGCTTACAAGTGTTTAGCAAACAAGCCGGCAAAGGCATGGGAGAGGGGTCTAACACTGCGGGGTGGAAAAGACCTGCCTTTAGCTCGGATAGCTTGTGAGCTGCAGAGCAGTCTCTGCATGTGTGTCTGGACCTCATCCAGCCTGAAGCCAGCCATCCTGCTTCGTGTCCTCTGCGGCCGCTTGAAGCGAGAGCTGAACTCAGTCATCTAAATCCTAATTTTATTATTCCTTCCGGACCGAAAAAAAAACCCCAACCCTTTCACCCAGGTTAGATTTGCTGTCCAGGCACTTGTCTAATTTCCATCCTGGCTTCTGTTGCTGTTCTCCTGCTGTGACCGTGGGCTCCGAGGAAGCACCGTAGCTCTCTAGACCTCGGGCAGGATGATCCCATCTCCTGCTGATGGAGCAGGATGGGACTGGACTCACAGTTTGTGCTTTTTGAGGGTTGTGTTAGAGCACGAAAGCTTCTCAAGTCCTTTGTGCTGAGTCCGTCTCACTGTTGCTTGTCTCTATTAAGCCAGGCTGCTCTTTTAAGAGAGTAAGATGCTTCCTCCAAAACTATATCCCCTGTCTAACCAGCAAAGAATAGAGCCTTTTGTATTGAAATACGGATTTCATCAGGCCGGTCTTACTGTTGTAGTTTTGGAGTGTGCTGAAGCCAGGATATAGTTATTTAAAACTTAAGTTCTCTCCTTCCTTTGCCTGCTTGTTTTCTGGGGGGGTAAAATTCTTTGCCTTCCCATGATTTCCTAAGGACAGTCTTCTACTTTGTATCTGTTGTCATAGTAACAGATCCAAGTATTTTTTGCAGTGTTTCAGTGAAAGCTTTGGAGGAATCCTACTGGAAGTACAGCCTGCCTTAAGTTATTGCAGCTAGCAGTCAGGTAGTAATTCCTTGGCTGTCAGTACAGCTACAGGCTTTCCTGACAAAGAACAGATGATTATTTTGCATTCCTGAAATGATAATTGCTGTCTGTGATACTGTTTAAAGGGGAGGGTACGCATTTCCCCTCTGAGCACCTAGTTAGTCACTTGAGTCTGCCTTAAAAAGAACCTCCCCCAGCAGTCTGCCCCCCTACACCAAATTCCACTGGACAGAGCGTAGGAGTGGAGCCACTCAACTGCCCTGGAGCTGTTGAAGAGAAACCCACCCCACACACCTACCGGTTTTTTAAAAACCAAAGCTTTCCTGCCTCTATTTACAAACAAGTTTGAAAGCGCTGTGTGTGTGTGCTTCAAACGAGGGAGAGGTGGGATGCGAACTGAGTTGCGGCTGGTTTCGTCAGCGCGGAACATCTGCAGGCGGCAAGTTGCAGCAAAAAAAAGGTTTTTGCGGGAGTCGCTGCAACTCTGTGGTCAGAATTCGGCTGCTTTGTGGTCTTAAAACATCTGCGCAGGTTTAAGTACACAGCAGCAAGGTTGTTAGATCACAAAAAAAGGATTCTCCGTGCCATGAACGTGCTGGGAAGCTTAACCTACAGCAAGAGAAAAACAAGCTGCTCTTTGTGCCCGGGAAGTTTGGGTGCATTTGTGCAGGCAGCTGGAGTTACTTTCCAATACAAGTTGAAATTGCGGGTACTGGGACTCATTTGAAATGCAATGAAGTACCCCACGATGAGCGTGTGGTGCTGATGGGCTGTAAATGTCTGGCTACTGCCAAGTACTTCGAGGAGCGGGGTTTCAGCCTACAGTGCGGTTTAGTGAATTGTTTCCCAATAACTCTGTTTTCTAGGGGAGGTTCAGTGGAGACAGACCAGTGACTTTGGAGCTAATTATACTGTGCTGCCTCCTGTGTCAGTGATTCCAGACGTGGATAACGATGGAGTTCAGGACCTGATAATCTTTATTGCTACAGGAGATAAGGTATGTCACTCTGAAGCTGTGATAAACCCCCTGGCCGGACCACAGGGCATGGCAGGAATGTTATTTATTTCCATCTTGTAGTCAAAGAGGAAGTGTCTCTGGTATCTGTGGGTTTGGGGTAGGTTCTCTCAAAACTGGGGTGTACTCCTAAATCAATGCAAGTGTTTTATGTTGTGGTTTTTTTTTTAAAAAAAAAAAAAAAGAAAAAAAAGCTGGCCAGGAATCCCTCCCCTTTTTCAGTCTGCGCCCCTCACTGCGTGTGCCTGGGCTGTGTGCCGGGGGAGCCCAGGCCAGATGAGCTTGCAGTTTTCTGGGACTCTGCTCGGAGAAGTGGAAGTGAACAAGCCCTGACAGGTTTGGCTCTTAGACCAAAGCACAGCTGACAGCCAGCGCTTTCCTACCACCACTGCCCTTTTCTGATACCTTTCGTCTCTCCGCCTGTGGTCTGCTTTGCACGGCTCTCTTCCTAGCGTCACTGCGCTGGTTAATTCTGGCTTGGGTTCATTTAGTGAAATAGCTGCCGTCTCTTAGAGGGGGAAAGTCATGGAGCTAAAACTGTTTTTATACTAAAAATCTGCACCCTTGATTGAGTGGTACAGCATCATGCGCATGCGCAGTCTGTCCTGTTTAAAGCATAGAGAAGTTACGGTTCCCCCCAGATCTGATGGGGGGAGTGGGAGCCCTGTGTCCTCATCGTACCAGAGCACCCCATAAGCAAATAGGGTTTTGCTGTCCCAGGCATTGTTGTTGCCAGAGTCATCAGAAATCCTATCCTCTCCGACTCCTACGTTTCTCGTCTGTTTTCTTTCCTCCCTGCTTTTGCTATCCCAATTATCTGAAGACGTTTTTTTTTTCTTCTTAATCTTAGGCGGCCAAGAAATGTTTGAATGTAGTCTCTGTTCTGCAGGACTGCCTTTTGATTTGTTTTCCATTTAACCTCTCTAGCTATCTTGGTATGAAATCCCTTCCTCCCTCTGGATTTGGCAAGCACTCTGTCAACTTCAGTAAAAGTATGTTCTTTTTTGAGAAACCACGCAAAATGTAGGGAGCTTGAGCGGAGCTCTGCAGCTTGGAAAAAGGCAGTCTCGTCGGAAGGGAGATTCAGGTGCTGAAGTTGAACGTCACGTTATACCGCTGTTTTCCTGAAATGGCAGAGCTTGGCGCCATCCGTGGGGAAGGGCCTGTGTGGGGGGGGTTTGGGTGGCAGCTTTTTCTGAGAGTCTTGTTGACCCCACTACCTGCTGCAGGCTTCATCACAAATACATCTGGGAAAATATGACGTTTTTCAGGATATATCGCCTGTAGCAGTGCATAGAGGTATTAGGCGATGCAGTGAGTAAGGTGGTGTGAATTCTCACTGGCTGCATGAATACCTTTGGCTGTTACTGTCCCGCGGCAGCCGCTGAACCAGTGCGTGGGAGTCAAGGTGAAGCTGATCCACAAGAGCTGGTGTGTGTCTCCTCCCAGTGCGGGAGGCTGGGAACAGCTGGTGGATGCGTTGCTCTCCCTCTCCAGCTGCGTTCTTCATTCTCCCCAGCAAACTCCATCCCTTATTCACCTGCCGGACTCTCCAGATTCACTTCAAGAGCAGCAGATTTCCATCTCTTTCCCAGTCTCTCCCTCTCCAGGAAGAGGGAAGGGTTCCTGCCTGACTCAGCATCTCTCTCTCGGTCTGACGTTTCTCTTTTCCCTAGTGTGCATTGCTCTCCCCAGGCCATGACTGTTACCAGACATTTGAATCTGATCCTGATTTTAGCCTTTATTCTCCTGGGTGAAAAGTTTTTAGTGGATTCTGTTACCCCGCAGAAAGAATATAAAGAAACCTGTCAGCTCTTTTATCCCCTTGGACCTGTGTCAGGCTTAGGAGGAGTAGATTAGGGCACTTAAAATATTTAGCAGAGCTGCCGTGTGAAGCCAAGTTTCCCCTGTGTCTATATGCTGCTTTGGTTTTGCCTTTAGGTCCTGTCCATCGTTGTCACTGCTCAGTAGGCTTGAATCCACCTTCGCCGTCCTTAGCAGAACTGAGTCTTGCTGTTCGGCAGTCCCGGCCCGCAGCGGGGGTGGTTGGCAGAGGCAGTAAAATCTCGGGGCAGGTGGCTGTGCTGGAAGTGGTTTTCAAACTTGCAGCCGAGGGACCATCCAACTCCTCCCCACACCTCCAAAACCAGGGAGAGACTTTTCATCTGAGCTTTGCTGTTCCCATTCAGCTGCTGTTCAGTACCAGCTGCTCGGAACGTTGAGTTGGAGCAGTAACAATCCGATGCAGCTTTAACCTGTTGGGTTGTTTTTTTTTTTTAATCCCTTCCCTGCGTAGATTAAGACCTTCATCCGTTCAGGAAAAAATGGCAATCAGATCGGCTCCACTGGAAGCCTGAGCGTGGATGGGAAAGCTCGTTATGTCAGGCTGAACCTGGACTCCTCCTCCTACTTCCTTTTCTATACAGGTACAGTTCTGTTTGTGAATTCAGTCTGGAAGAGTGATGATAACTGTGAGTGCAGGATTACTAAACAGTTGTCTGAAAGGGTGCTTTGCATTCTTAAAAGCTATGTCGTGCTTTCACCTAGCGAAAGAGCTATTTAAGGCCAAGAGAAGGGGGGGTTTGTTACGTACTGTAGTAATTTTATTTGAAAAATGCTGAGAATGTAAGGTTTAAGTAGTCATTTATAGCAAGTGATTACTGTGGAACACTTGGATTATGAACAGATAAGATGTTAAAAGCATTCAAAAGCAGGCTTGAGTCTCAAAATACCACTACAACTCTATGATGCAAGCCCTAAAAATATAGTTCATCTGCCAGATCTGGAAAATCGTAGAGTTCAGAGCAAGGGCAGGGTAACTTATCTCCCTCATTCTTGCATTTTTCCTGTACAGAAAACTCTCTCTATGCATATTCCCTGAAAGATCTCTACAGTGCAGCAACTGGGATGGAAATTAAGCTTCCCAAACTCGAGCAAGATCCTCAGTGGGAGAAGAGCATTGACCGCCCCACGCACCGCTTATCCCTTCTCAGGTGTGAGACTACGTCTTGGTTGGTGGTGGATCGGAGGGTACCGGTGTTCCTGACAGGGCGGCCTGTTGTGGCTTTGTCCTTTCCTGGCTGCTTGGCTTTTGGACTAGGAGCACATCCAAAGCTCAGGGAGAGGGCTGGTGTCGGTGGCCTGGTGAGGGTTTCACAGGAAAGGAGGGAAAGCAGGCTGGGGTTTCCTGTTGGCATTTACCGTGCAGGGGAAAAAAACCCAAATCCCACAATAAAACCATCCACAGTCTAGAAAAGTGTAATCATTTCTCTGTCCTTGTTCAGCTCTGGAGACATTCGTTACCTGGCAAAAATTCCTGGGCAGTCACGGGAGAACATCTTGGTTGTAAACTCAGAGATGGCTACGCTGATCAATGCGCAAAATCTTCAGACTCTCTGGACCCTCAATGTGTCCCGTGTTGTGAGGTAATGTCACCGACGTGGGTTGGATGAGACATTTCCAGGCTCCCAGCAGCAGTGGGGTCCTGGCAGATGTTATTTTTTTTAATCATTTGAAACATAAAAGCCTGCTCTGTGGTTGTATCTGGATCATGCTTATTGTATTATGTGTCCTCTGCTAGCAAATGTCAGGAGACAGTTCAAAACGGAGGAGCCCAAAGCTTTGTTTCTGTGCCTGCGATATGGCTGTCTTAGGCCTGGGTTCGGAGCTGGGAGTGGTACCAGGCTAAAATAACACAGCAGTCGGGTCTCTTACTGGGAGAGTTACTGGGAGGACAGAGGCTGCTCTGAAAGAACAAGGTATGCCCAAGCCAGCAGGGTGTGTTACGATCTGTCCGTTCTCTTTCTCTCCCTTAGTGAGCCGCTGCTTGGTTACTACAAACCGGATGTTCTTGGCATTGTCCTTGAGAGTGGAATTGGGCCTAACCGAAAGAAGGTTTGAACGCTCTTCCTTTTAACTTCCCTTTTCTCTGCGTGTCTCGGCTCAAGCAGGCGTTGAGTCAAGGGCAGCAGTGGGATGTGTTCCCTCTGGCTGATTTTAGGAAGCTTTAGGATGGGAAAGGATCTCTTTCAACAGGTTATTGAAGCCAGCTCAGGCACTTTAATTCTCTTCTCAGCAAGAGGCTTCAGTGGCAGAGCTTTGAACCCCTTGAAATAGCTGCAAAACTTGTGACTTTAATGTGGCCTGCCCAAGGTCTCACAGCTCTGTGATGCTCAGCTTCAAGTATTTCCTCATCTTCCCATGCGTCAGATACTTGTTCCTGTAGACAGTGTGGCGTAGAGACAACGGACTCGACTTCTCTCTCGTGCCTTGTTAGAGCTCTTTGATACGAGTTCCTTTCCTTTCTTCCCTGCTAGGTTATGATCGTTGAGAGCGGGTCTGGAGCAGTCCAGTGGGACCTGAAGCTGAACTCACGAGCGGAGAGCCCTGGGCCAGCCACGCTTTCTACTGCTGATCACCGCTCCGCCTTCCTCATCTGGGGTGAATACCAGGCGGCAGGAAACGAAACGGTGAGCAGTGCTGCTGAATGGTTGCTGTTCTCCAGACTTTGGGCCAGAATTGAGTGGAGCCACCCCCTTTCCCCAGCATTCACCTTCGCATCTCTGTGTGCTGCAGCCTCCTGCACCGAGTGTGGGGTCGCTGAAGGCAGAAGCAGGCAGACCTCTGCGTGTGATCTGCGTCCTCACGACCTCCATAGCAATGTCCCCGCTAGCAGCTGGTGGTGGCACCAACAGCTTTTGTCATCCTCAGCCTGGCTAAGTAGAGAAAAGAGGCTTGAGTGGCTCTATGAATAAAGTCACTGGATTGCCCAGAGCCTGCCTAGGTGTGGTACTGGAGGTGAGGCGAGAGGGTACCTCTGAAGTTGCTGCTGTCTGGCCTGGAGCACCCCATGGCAGTACTGCACGCAGTGATCTCCCATGGCCGCCTGAATATCCTCTCCCTGCGCCAAGGCAGTCTCTGGCAGCCTCGATGCGCAGCTCAGCTGCATAACGGAGCCCTCCAGGGCAGTGGCTGGCAGCGTTAGTGACAGGTTGTGTCTTGGAGGATGCCTGAGCACCAGCTGAGCTTCTTGTGCTTTCCTCGCTAACTCTACCAGCCCTAAGGCAAAAATCTGTCTCCTGCCTGTGGCAGCCGGGCCTGCTATTTGCGGGAAGGTTGGGGTGGGGAGGAGAGCGCCAAGCAGTAAGCAAAATCCCAACACTTAGCACTAGTGGCATCAGACAGGATGAGTTGGGCAGACACGGACAAGTATCTGACTGGATGTATTCTGTCGAGCATGAGGAATAGCTGAGCCTGGTGCTGGCGTTGTCTCTGGGATAACGTGTGGGTCCGTGTCCTGATAGTTGTGTTGTTGGTTGCAGAGATCCAGAGCTCCTCTCCAGAAGCTGTATCTTTTCCATCCTTCCTACACTAACGTCCTGTTGGAGCTCCGCAATAGCACAGACCAAATAATTGCGTTCAATGGTAAGTCTTCTCCTTCCAGCCCTCGGGCGAGGAGGTGCAGGAGGACACTGGCCTTCTGGTACCTCCTGGACTCCATGGGTGCGTGGTGTTGGGTCTGGTGGCCAGTCTGAAGACAGAGACCTTAGGCTGGACTTTTCCCTCTGCTCTGCATTACAGCCGCGCTGTTCGAGCGGAGCCGTCATGCCTGCTACGTGCTGTTGAGGGGGCCTCAACCCAGCGAGGAGCCAGGGCCGGTGTCTCTGATGAAGCGTAAGCTGAAGGAGGATGTCTCTGAGAGCAGGGTGATCTGGCTGAGCCAGGTGGCAGTGGACAGTGAGCAGTACGTCCGGGACCGCCTCTACAGGATGCGATTCCAGAGCCGAGCGTGAGCTTGCCGAGGGAGGGGGAGTGGCTGCCCTGGCCCAGGCATCTCCAAGCTGCCTCTCCTCCGCAGCCATGCTCTTAGCAAACCCAGATCACGAATTCAAATGGGAAGCTGCCTTTCTCGATCTGCAAACCAAAGCGTGGCTGGCGGGGAAGCCACCCCCAGTGTCTGGGGATGCCCAGGCTGTGGGGGCAGCTGCCGGTGCGTCTGTCCTCAGAGCTGATGGGACTTCAGTGCCTGGCCACCACTGAAGTGGCGTCAGCTCAGGGAAGAGGGCTTTCCCCTCGATCTTTCTGTGCCCGCAGAACTGTGCTGACTCAGCCAGTGTCTGGAGGAAAACACATGCTTGGTGGGGATGCCGGAGTTGATTATTTCTTGGGTGCTTGCGTGAGATATGGAGCTTTGATGTGTGGTGTTGGGTTTCCTTTCTGAGTCAGCTCTCCTGGCTGCGGGAGAGGTGCTTGGCTGCAAGTTGATTTGCAATCTCCCTCTCCTGGATTTTGGGCCCCTGCTTGGGTAGTCGTGGGGTGTGTGTAGTGACAGACACCAGCCGTGGCTGACGGTATGGCTAGGTGTCACCTGGGCCAGCAGAACGCAGGTTAAAGTGTCATTCTACTTACAAAATGGCCTTTTCTCCCAAGAACAGCCCCATGTGCCCCACTCTGCCGTCACCTGTGTCTGTCTCCTCTGCTGCTTCCTTTCCAGCCAGGCTGCGCGGTGTTGGTGACACAGAAAGGGAGCTGGTCTCCCCCCTGTTGATGCATCAACGTTCCTCCCTGTCCCCGATCTGATTATAGGTGATGGGGAAACCACCCTGAGTCCAGGCTGGCTGGTCCCTGCCGGTACGGACACCACCTCTCCTACTGGTTTTGAGGTGCCAGGGGATCTAGGACATTTTTTTTCAGAGTAGAATTGCACTTGAACCTTGTCTGGGAGCTGGGCTTGCTGCTTTGGGGAGCCCTGTACGTGACTGGCAATGCCAGCTCTCCTGCAAATACTCTTTTCAGCCTTGCAGCTGCTGGGGAGCCTTCTCCAAGCCCTGTCCCCTCCGCCAGGAGGTGGGCATGCTGTAGGACAGGCACGAGCTGCTCGGGGAGACAACGCGAGCTGTTTCTGCTGCACAGCTCCGGAGAGAGCTCTGTGCTCCCCCCCTGCCCTCCGAATTGATGCTGGGTGAGGATCTTTGGGTGCTGTTTGCTCTCTCCAGCCTGGTAGCCTGAGGGAACGGGACAGGTTGCCGTGTGAAGATGATGTCTCCCCTGGAGACTTCTGTAGCGTGGTGTGTACGCTCTGCCCCATTCCTTGGAGGGCACCAGCGTGGAGTGTAGAAATGAGGTGTGAAGCCTGGAAAATGGTTTGAACGGGCTGCTCAGTCCGTCCTGAAAGCCACAGTCCCCACACCAGCCACGCGGAAACGCGAGCCCTGTCCGGATGCTGCTGGGTGTCCCTCTGGCTGGTGAGAGGAAGGTGGACAGAAAACACATGCCCTAAAAATAACCTCTCTCGAGTTTTGCGGTGCCGGAGGGCATTTGGCCATTGCCTCCCTCCCTTGCTTAGTCTCAGATCGGGGGGTGTGTAGAAATACTGTGGGATGAGAAACTTATGCCGGGTTGTGTAGGGTCGAACATCTTGTGGCAAGTGCTGAGCTTTAACCTACTGCGGGGCAGCTCCCGGCTCCGGCAGCCGCTGTCACCCAGGCTCATGGCCGGAGCTTCAGCTTTCCTGGTCTTGCAGCAAAATGAGCTGGAGCATCACTGGTTTGCCTGGATGCTGGTGGCACGGTAGTTACCTAAAGGGTGCCCTGGCTCCCTCTGCCCTGTGACCCGTAGCTCGAGCGGTCAGGGGAGCCGTGTCGGATGAGTGCTGCTGGTGGAGCCCGGTCCTGAGGCCTTCGCGCAGTGTAAGAAGCTGGGGGTGCTCCCGGGAGAGCACCCCACACCCCCCAGAGCACCCTGGACTCGAAATGGTGGGTTTCCCCTTCTGTTCCTCTCTTTCCGAGCTGTTTTCTGAGTGAGTCTGGGGGTGCAGGGAGACTCCCCTCGCTTAAGTCGCGGATAAAAGACCTGGAGCCCAGCAGCCCGTGCCAGCGCCGCAGGGATCCCGGGCTGCGCCAGCGCTGCAGAACCCGGACGGCGAGGGCTGGGGCAGAGCCGGCAGCGGGACAGTGGGAGCCCCAGGCTCGCGTGCTCGTCCCGTCTGTGTGTTGGATGCGGCTTGTATCCCACTGAAATTCCCTGGGCAGGGAGCAAGGTGCCCGAGCTGTCTTCTCACCGCCATCACAGCATCTCAGCTCTCACTCCAGTCCCTACCCAGACCCAACTTCTCCTGTAGGCACATGGAATGTTCCTCCAGGAGAGCTGGATTTTCAGCTTTGAGGGGGAGCTTTTCTGGCTTTAAGTTGTTCGTTAATGTTTCCAGATACTTTGGGAACGCAGATTTCCCTCTGGCAGCTCAATTAAACGCATCAGTGCCAAACCAGCACCTTCTTAACAAAACAAGTCCTTTTTCCCAGCTTATTTCCCTGTGTAATTGGTTTTTTGCAGTATTTAATGAATGACTTTGTGCCTTGATTCAATAACTCAGATGGGTGATGATGGCATATATCACTGTGTTACGTATTAGTGTGTTTTTTAACACTAAGACTGTTTGGTTTGGTTCTTTAACTTATTGCAAATTGTGCCCTACAGGACTTGGTCTAACCGGAATGGTTTCAATAAATCCTCTTTTGCATTGTTTGTAAATGGTGCCCTGCTTTTGTTGTCGCAGCTGAGGTGACGCAAGACTCCCGGGATCTTTTTTTTTTTTTTTTTTTTGGCAGCCCTTTGCGTGACTTCCCGAAGGCAGAAACCTCCCTTTTGGGGAAGGATCCAGGTGTCCTGGCGATGCTTTGATGGCTGAGCTGGCCACGGCAGACCCCGAGGTGCTGCCTGCTGCCCCGTCCCGCTGCAGATGGAGCGGGAGAAGGGAGCGTGCGGATGGAGGCTGCAGTTAGATAACCCAGGGAGGCCAACGCGTCTCTGCCCACCCCCCCGCCGGGGGCTCCGTGACCTGCTTTTACACCCTGGATTCCCGCTGCAGTCCATCAGCATGAAAATCTCACTCCGGGGCTTGGATTTGGATCAAGCCGGAGGGAGCCGCTTGGCAGGCTCTGTCTCCTGGAGTGCGGGGACCATCTGTCATTGCCCGGTGGCTGCCAGTGCCGAAGTCCCAAGCTCCATCCTGTGACCGAGGCTCCCGCAGCTTCCTCTGCCCTGAAGCCCCTCTCTCTGCCCCCTGCTCTGTGCCGGGGGTCCCAAGCTCTGCGGTAAGGACGGATGCTGCCGGTCCCGAGCATCCCTGCCGTTTGTTGGCTGGGATGCGGGCTGGCACCGCTTGGTCGTTCGTGGGCTGGGGACATCCCCATCCTGTGCGTGTCCCCGGGTGCGTGCAGGGTGGGCTGGGGGCTGAGGCTGGGCGGGCAGCAGCCCCCCTCTCCTTTATATAACCCCCGGCGTTAATCCCCCACAGCTGGGGCTCGGCTCCGGGGAAGGGAATAATCCCACCGCCAGATCCTTGGCCTCTGCTCAGATTAACGGGCCGTGGGCAGGAAGAGCAGCTCAGCTGCCAGCCTGGCTCCCTGCGTGCCACTGCCAGCCTGGCTTTGCTGCTTGGGGGCACCACTGGCCCCCCAAAAAAGGCCTTTTTGTCCCCCCTGGGGGCTGTACATGGGCACACTGATGGCTGCAGGGGGCTGAGTGCCCCCAGTGCCATCTGGGCTGTGTCAGGAGGGCAGCTGGGGCTGGGTTTTGCCCCCTCTGAGCGAGCAGAGTCGTGGGCGGGTGGTGGGACACCGTGAGTGTGTGTGCCCGAGGCGGGGGGGGAGTCTGCACCCTTCCTGGGTGCTGCGGA
>VYZM01011932.1:533110-553853 GCA_013398915.1 Dromas ardeola | reverse complement strand
GGCCCGGAAGCCGCGCCAGCTCTGCCCCCTCCCGCTCCCTGCAGCGAGAAGCTGCTGAAGGTGGCTACGAGCGTCCCCCGGGACAACCTGGTGTCGCTGGGTACCTGCTTCGGGAAGTTCACCAAGTCGCAGAAGTTCCGGCTCAGCGTCATGGCCCTGGACTTCCTCGCGCCCTACGCCAAGGTGGGACGCGGCCCCCCCAGCCAGCCCCCTGCCCCACAGGGGGCCGTCCAGCCCCTCACCGCTCTGGGCCTCTCTTGCAGTACAAGGTGTGGGTGAAGCCCGGCTCTGAGCAGTCCTTCCTCTACGGCAATCACGTCCTGAAGTCGGGCCTGGGCCGCATCACGGAGAACACAGCCCAGTACCAGGGTGTGGTGGTGTACTCCATGGCCGATGTCCCGCTGGTGAGTGCTTGGTGCAACCCCTGCGCTTTCCAGGGCTGGGGTGTGGGGAAAACTCTCACCTCCTCTTCATCCCCCCAGGGCTTTGGGGTGGCGGCCAAGTCCACCCAGGAGTGCCGGAAAGTGGACCCAATGGCCATCGTGGTATTCCACCAGGCTGATGTCGGGGAGTATGTGCGGAATGAGGACACACTGACCTAAGGGACCTTGAGTATTTCTGGCCAGAACGGACTTTGTCCTGCACTGTGGGTGCAGCAGCAGCACAGGGAGCCGCAGGGAGCCCACCCCGCGCACGGCGGAGGGGCTGGGCACTGCCAGCATGCAGCCCCACACACCGGGGGGCTGCTGCCAATGCAAGGAGGAGCTCCCCCTGTGCCAGTCCTGCCCTTGCCATCACATAAAGCTTTTTCCTTCTCCCAGAATGCTTGTTGTCTAGTGCGGAGTCTCAGGGGGGGCCTGTGGGTCTCTGCCTGCCTGGGTCAGTGCCTCAGACAGTGCAACACACCGGGGTACGACTCCAGAGGGGCAAAGCACCGAGGCCAAGGGGAGGCTCCATAGACCCTGGGTGAGCCATGGGAGGCTGGCAGCTGAGCTTCAGGGAGGGAGGAGTGGGGCAGGCAGCTGCCTGCATGGCAGGACTTGCTTCGCCTGGGCTTGCAGAGGATGGACAGACAGCAGGCTGCGATCGCTCTACTGAGCGTGTGCCAAGGGTTCATTTATTGGGTGTCAGGTAGAAAAGGCACATTAGGACACTGAAGACAGGCAGAGCTGTAACAAACTGATCCAGCACACAAAGCTCAGGCGATTGCGTCGCACTTTTCTTCTGTCGGGGTGATTTCAGCCAAGGCAGGGCTAGAGCCAGAGGCAGGAATGGGGTGAACTCTCCTTCCTCATCCTTGAACTAGGATTTGGCCTTCCCTCCTGCTCTGCGAAGGGGCAGAGTGGCAGCTCGGTTACCAAGCACTGCAGGCAGCAGCAGGCTGGGCTCTGGTCCTGCCTGCGGTTCCAGGTGCTGCTAGCACTTCTGCCTGGTGGAGGTTTGCACGTTGAAGAGACGCTTCAAGAAGTAGAGCTGCAGGACCCCGGAGAGGACAATGACGCAGCTCTGAGCCATCGACCACCAGTTGACATAGTTGTAGTTGGACTCCAGGAGGAACGAGTCAGACCCTTTCCGCATCCGGGCGAAGTTGTAGAATCGCCACATGTGGAAGATGTGGAGCTGCAGCTTCCGTATGCTGACCTGCGGGAGAGGCAGGTGCTCAGCAGCGCGGCCACAGCAGAGCTTGGGGCTGGCAGAGCTGCCCCTGCTGGGCTGAGCATTAAATTAAGCTGCAGCTCAGCCAACGGCAAATGCCCTTCTCAGTTCCCTTGAGAGGACGTGCCCGTCCCAGCTGTGTTGGAGCACCCCGTGGTTGCCTTGACACTCACCTCGATTGCCTCCAGGGTGTTGTTCAGCTCTTTCCTCTCTTCTGGCTGCTTGTTTTCCACATCGAAGCCTTCATAATAGACACCAAAGTTGAGATACACGTGCATGAAGCCGAAGTGGTTTTGCTGGTTGTCCAGGCACAGCTGGTAGAAACCTGCAGAGAGGAAAGGGTATTATTGTTCCCCAAGTAGAAGAGCTACTGCCAGGCAGACCCATCCCAGTGCTCGACCCTCATCCTCCCCATTAGGGAGGGAGGCATGATCAGACTGATCAACGCTCTGGGAAGTGCTGTCCGTCTGGGCAGGTTTGGAGCTGCTGGCTGGGACCTGGCAGCCCCCAGCCTCCTGGCAGGTGGGCTGGGCAGGGACAAGGGCAACAGAAACCTGTCTCCTTGGTGAGGAAGTTGATCTGTCCTCGCACATCCTGAGAGACACCAAGCTGGAAGCCGTTGGGGTCGCTTGCTGTGGCCAGGATGTTCCTGCTATTGCCGATCCCTGTTGCCCGCTGGACCTGGAGGCAGGAAACACCCAAGGGGAATTTGTGGGCCTGACTCTGCACCCAGTAAACAGATGGTAACCCACAGGAGCCCTCGTGCACAGGGAAGGGACCTGCCTCTACTGGGGGTTGGTTTGGGATCCCGTGAGGAGCTGGCCCCTTCATTACTATGAGCTAAGGCCAGGAACAGCCTCCAGCAAGCTGCCAAAAAACCCCACAACACGCAGCCTTGGGTAATGAACCCTGCAGTTCCCAACGCCCATTCATGGTGCTGGAGGTGCTCACAGACTCAGTCTCCCACCCCGTGGGCCCATCCTGGCTTCTTGCTGCCTGGATCAGGTGCTGCCGGCTGCTGGACCATTGGAAGATGGAGCTGTGCCAAGCCCCAGGGCAGGGCCATGTTCTATGGGGCTGTTCTGCTGAGTGCAGAGCCAGGGGGAAGCTGCCAGCGCCAGGCATGGCCATACCCCAGCTCTCCTTCAACCAGCCTAGTGTAAACAGGAGATAAAAGGGCTGCAGTTTCCCCTGTGGGAAGGGGACGGAGTGTGGGGACAAGCAGATAGGGCTGTGCCCAAGACCTTTAGTGTGCCTTCCATCTGTGGCTCATAGGAGAGACGAGGGCTGTGCAACAGCCTCCAGCCAGCCCAGCGAAGGGCAAAGCTCTCTGCAGCGTGGGGACACCCCTAGCTCTCTGTGAGTGAGCTCTGGATGTTAGGGCACCATGTCCGGAGCTCTCAGCACTGCTTTAGATTTTTAAAACAAGTATTTATAAAAATAAACGGGACTGATGATGCCTAAGAAAGCATGGTCCCTGAAATGAAGCATTTAAGTGACTGCAAGCATTCCCTGTCTCGACCAAGGGCTTTTCCCTCGCAAAGCAAACTATCTCCATCCTGGGGGCAGTGGGACTGAAGTTCAGCCAGCACATGGCCTTCATCCCACAGGGTCTCCTTCCACACATAAGCCTGGTTGCAGGACTAAGGCAACGGAGGACTGCCTGCCACAGGACCTGCTGCACCCTCGGAGGAGGCAGCAGGCACCATCAGCACCACCATTCCCTGACCCCATCGGCAGCTGCACCATGCCAACAGCTTCCCAGGACCCGACCGGCAGCACTCACCTCATAGCTGAAGAAGAAGTTGCCGCTCTGGTGTGCAAACTGCCAGAAGCACTCCATGGCGCCAGCAGGAATGACGACGGCAAAGTCGTAGCGATCCGCTCCACGGAAGAGGGGCTCCTGGCCAGACCCACTCAGGGGCTCCGTCTTGGGGCAGCCGGTGGGGCCCAGCAGCAGTGCCAGGAGCACCAGCAGCAGCATCTTGCCTCCCAGCCTCCAGCGCTCCCTCCCGCCAAGGCAGGGCAGGAGCAGGAATGCAAGGTGGCAGGGGTAATCATTAACTGCTTCGCAGCAGCACTTGGCAGCGCCAGGGCCCGTGTCAGGAGGAGTGCAGCACAGGCTCTGCTCTTCAAGGTGATCTCGGTACAGAGCAGGAGCTGGTCCGGCTCGTCCATGTGAGCCCACCCAGCAGAGCCCTTCTGCAGAGGCTGGGGCTGCTGCGAAGAAGCATCACAGTCACCAGCAGCACCTCCCGGCTGCACAGAGCCAGTCCTGCTCCCCTCGCTGACCAACACTCTGCCAGCCTGTGTCTTTTGAACCAGCAAATTAAGCAGTTCAGTGTTTAACTCCAAGAAACTTCCAGTTTCTTAGAGTAAAGCCTTAGTCTGCAACACCCTCCCCTGCTCCCACCCCAGGGAAACAGTTTTACAAGCAGAAGGGGAGGGAAAGGCACAGCCACAGCCAGGTGACAAGGGAAGCTCATTCCAGCAACTGCTGCTGAAGGACAAAGGGAAAGCAGGTGTTTCCAAACAGACTTCTCCCCAGCCATAGCTCTGTGAGAACGCAGCCAAGAGAGGCTGCTTTTAGAAAATGCCCCCATACCTCCCCTGCCTTTTGACTTCTACAGAAGTTAGTCCAGAAGCTTCTGCTTCATGCCTATGCCAATGCAGCAGCACCTCCCTCATACTTTCAGGGCATTACTATTCACCCCAAACAGCTGCCAACACAACACCCCCAGCTTTAGGCAGCTTAGGAGGCAGATGGGAAGCCTCACGTTCGTGGGGTGGTGCATGTCCCAGCGGGGCAGCGAGCAGGCAGTGCCCCACATTGCCCCATTTCCACCTGCAAGGTAGAAGTTCACACTTATTACAACTCCTGATATCAAACAAGACAGGAACTTTATTTTACAGAAGACCACTCAGGCAAGGACTCCAGCTTTGGCACCTGAAGGCAGGAAACAGACAGTGCCCTTGGAGCTCATATGCTTGCAGGATCGCACACAGGAAGGGGACATGACCATGAAGGAGAAGTGCCAGTAAGACATGACCAAAATCAGTAAGCACTTGAACTTTTTAACATGGGAACAACCAACATTTAAGTACTGAAACAAAAAAAAATAATGTTTTTAAAGCCTCAAAGCTGGGAGGGAGAAATTACCAGTCGCAGACTAGCCATGTACAAGGCAGAAAGAAATGGGAAAAAAAAAAATGAAATAAATCTAAGCAGATCGCCTTGCCTAAACCTCCTCTTCTCCCCAGAAGCTCTGGGACTACGTGCTGCCTTTCTCCCACAAGGGACTGAGTAAACAGATGAAACAAGCGATTCACAGTTTAGACAATTAAAACACATTAAAATAGCCACTGATGGGATTATCCTACCACTTGACAGCCTCTGAACAGAGAAAGCTGTCATTTCAGCAGTCCATCAGGTTGGGATTCATTCTATGAACGCTGCGGTTGTCAGGTGGAAAAGGAAGTCCCAATCCAGGCCGTTTCCGAGCATGTGCAATCAGGCTGCGCAGCTTCTGCTAACTGCAGAAGACCTAAACCTTGCAGCTACAACTCGAGACACAAGGTTCCTCGGTTCTTTTCAGACGTGGTTCCATCTGCTGCAGCAGTCTCAGGTACCATGAGCCAGAGGGGCTCATCACACTGGCTCCAACACACACCAGGAATGAGCACAGCAGCCTTCACCCTACTATTGCTCCGGTCCATTTTTCAAAAGAAAAATAAGTTTTTTGCACTGAAGGTCTCATGGCTCCTGACTTTAGAGGATTCCCAGCTTTTTCATGGTCCGCCAGCGATCCTTGATCATCACTGCTGTGCGGTTCTGGAAGGGGTATTTCTGGCAAATGGCCTTCCATCTCCCTTCTCCAAACTTCTTCACGCCCTCTTTGATCCACTCGCTCTCCTGTATTGTCCATTTCTACAAAAGAGCAGGTAAGCAGAGCTCTGAGTGCAGAGTGCAGTTTCAGGGAGGAGCTGCATTTGGCAGAGAACCGTGCTATAACTCCTTCCTAGCACGTTAGCTTCCCTGTATCATCTGTGCTAGTAACATGGGGAAAGGCAGAGATGTCCTGTCAATAGCACATGCAACACTCAATAATCACTTCACTGTAGATGTACTCTCATAACTGTTACAAGTAAGAGAAGTGCTCAGCTCCAGCACAAGCTCAGGAGTAGCTCTGCTTCCCAAAGCACGATACTGATCACGTAAAAGAAGAGTTACCTTTTGATGCAACAGCAAGCATCAGAAAGTACTCACTGCCTACACCCTGCCTAACAGCATACAAGTAGAGTGTTAAAAATCAATACCTGCAAGTTCAGGTCTGCAAGTCCCTTGACTTTTGTACTGGAGGCAAAAAGCGAAATGACTGAAGAAAGTGCTACGTGGTGTATAGCAGCACAAGAGCCAGCAGCTCTCTTCCTACAAGCAAGGGTGGGAATTCCTAGTAGCACCAAACTTGGGACCTCTTCCCAGGTAACAGCTGCCATGTGTGTGTCCCTCACCCGAACAAGAGGCTGAACTTCTCCAGCACACGGGGAACTCGCAAACCTAGTTCTGAACCATGCGCCTCAAGGAAAAGGGACATCATGCACATACCCAGTGCTTGGCATGTGGGAGGCGCACAGCTTCAGCCATCTACCAAACCGGGCTGTTTTAACAGAGGAACTCCAGCCAGCTCTGTGAATGCTAAGACCTGAACAACTCGGATCAAGCCTGGATATTGCAAGCACCGGCTTCAGGAAGCCTCACTTTCCAACCCAGCCTCCAGTGCTTCATTTAAAGCACAGCAACAGCTCGCCCTGCTGTAGTGAACTGCAGGCTGCTGAGGAAGTGGTCTGAGCAGCAATCTTCATCAATGTATTGGCAAAATGTCCAACAGCTTGCTCTTCTGTACGGACATGTCCTGATTTCAGGCCTTACTGAAACGATTTAAGGGCTCTACATTACCTGTTTCTTGGAACCGAAGACTGTAGCGTTGTAGCTGTTTCTTCCAAATGATGCTGAAAAACAAGGCAAGAGGATTACATTTCACCATAACTCAGGAGGTACACACCTCCTCGAGAGACTGCCTTGGGCTTAACTGCTGAACTATGCAGTCAGCCTACAACGAGAACATCCCGTGACAGACTATGAAACCAAATTCCTTTATCCCTCCCTTTTCTGCAGCAATAGCAAGCAGAGCCCTTCTGTTCCAAGCCCCAGTTGCTTCATGTGAAAGCTTTCCAATAAGATCTGTTTTGTTTTAAACTAGCCAACACATCAAGACCAGGGGCATCCATCCAGGATGCCGCTATGCTGTATGTTGAGGCTGGAATCAGACATCCATTGTCCACTCCTTTTCACCAGCTAAGCTGCGCATCTAGCTGCAAAGGGAACTGGACTGGAAAAATTGATCTGGGTGAAAGGGTAAACCTAACCTGCATTTCATGGCACTAAAGTGGGAACAGGGAAGGAGCTGTATTTCCAATATTTATATCTCGTAAGCTAAGCATGATTAGTCTGACACTGGAACAGGAGTTTTTGTTATGCATTTCAGGTCAGAGGTAGAAAGAACAAATATCTCAGAGTTGGACAGCTACCTATTTTCTTGGGCTTTTAGGATTCCTGGGTTCAAAATTCAGTCACACAGAAGGTGGCAAGACACCCATGAATGAGCCCCAAGGCCAGGATTATCATCAATTAACATCTGCAGCAGGGGCTTCGTTCTTACCGGCATCTGAGAAAAGCTCATCCTCCTCACTCCAACTGTCTTTTGCTTCTCCGCCATACGAGCTGTTCCACCTTCTTTGAAAGGACCTGAAAGCAGGCAAGCATTTACTTTGGCTACTGGCTCAGGAGAATACTTTAGAGGGAGAAGGTGCAGGGCCAGCTGCAGCACAGCAGGCAAGCCTGTGGCGAGTGCGCAGTGCAGAGAAATGCACCCATAAAGCAATATATAAACATGTTGCCACCTCCTCCACTCCCCTCTGAGGGGGGATAAATCCTTAGGAGCTCCTGTCTGAAGGTATGGTGTGCAATATAGACTCAAACACAAGTGGTGTATTGTATTTTCTAGCCAGCATTTGCAAAAACAAGTGACTGGGTATTAACTACACAATTAAGCACTTACAGCAAACAGACACACACAGCTGGACTTCCCAGACCTTTGTGCATGGCACAGACTTGCCAACAGTGCAGGGGAGAAGCCTTTAGTCTTCCCAAGAAGCATCTAATTCTTACTGTTTCACTACTAACACTACTGAGGTCAACCAAGCTACAGAGGCCTCTCCTTGAGATCAAGTGCCTCAATGCTATCACCTGCTTCCAATCCTAAAGCACAAACTTGTCAGATGAAATGTTAAATAAATGTTAAAAAACCCCCAGCACTTCAAAAGCTTCACCCAAGGCTATCACATCCAGTATAATTGAAGCCATTTATGACTACAGGAAGATAGCTGTTCTCTATTCTTACTTGAAGTTGGACTGTTGAGCACCTCTTTCTTGCACGTAAAAATTTGAGAACCAGCTTCTGGCAGAGATGCACATGATTAGATTTCCAGAAAGATGTCATTAGCACCACTGCTACCACGAGCCACTTAAAGGGTTTGAGACAAGACATCTACACAAGCAGCACAGACAGTAAGTCACTTTCCAGGTGAACTGGAAACCAACTTGCACAGCAGCAGCCCTGAAACTCGAGAACTGCTCAAGCCGGCACCAGCCAAGCAGCAGCAGCCACACTCTGGGCTCCTTCCTGATCTGGCACCAACCCTCAGTTTACACACCCAGCACAGGATGGGAAAGCATCACACCTGAGTCACTGCATCCAGCCCCTTGCCAGTGCAGTCAGACACAGCAATCTGCTCTGGACGAGTTCACAAAACATCATCCTATCCCCACAACATTCCCCAGCACCCTCAAAATAAACTCCAGACATATCCTAGAACAGCAACCTCAGCTGCAACATACTACTGGAAAAAAGCAGAAGAGATCAAGCGTTACCACTCACAACTGCTTTAAAAAACAGGAAATTTATTAAGTAAAATTCCCAGATCACTTGAGGAAGTGGACAACATGGGGGGTGGGTGTGTCTGTTAGAAATCCCTTCTGATCATCATCTCCAACAGTCAGCATAACCCTGAGCAAGGCACACCAGCAAAGCATCTAAGATTCCACTACTATTTGCATTGATGCCAGCTACACCGCAGCACACCTCTACTGCACCCACTCTCCTGTGCTTCACCGAAAGACAATCCATCTCCAGGGCAGCCAAGCGACACAGACCACCGGGATCTTTGCTGCCTGCCCTTCAAAACCAAACCTTTCTGTTCTTGACATTCTTAAGCCAGGAACTAAGAGAAGTTGTGTTTTATTTATCTTTTTAAAGACATCAAGCTCTCCTCAATCCTCCCAGTTTCACCCCTGGGGATCCAAAGCATCATTATTGCTGGCTGCTATGCAACTTCACTAAACAAAAGAAGAGCAACTCAGACATTTCATCAGAAAGCTTTGTTACACCCTGTTAAGGCCTACAGGAGATACACATGAGACTCTTAAGCTAAGAGTCTCTTATCAGTGTTAGTTTTAGACTTCTGATGACAACCCCACTTTGCAGTTTTCTAGGAGAAATCCTTATAAAAGGAAAAAAAGACTAACATGCCCCTACCTTTTATTGCAGCCATTTCAGCTGCAAGATAAGCAATAACTCATACTGAAGAAACAGTCAAAAAGCTACCGCTGGAGTTTCTTAACCAACACAGGTTTCAGGAAAAAAAGAACTTAAGTGAGGTCAGTGTTGTATTTCTTAAGATGTGGAAAGAAGATTTTAATCTGTCCACAAGATGCACCTACAAACTCTTTCCAGCTTCAGCATCACTAACCCAAGTGCAGAGAAACAGGTGTTACCTGTGATACACACACTGGAATAACCTACAAATACTAATTGCAGTATCTCTGACTCACTGTCAGTGGAAGCTGGATCATTTTCTCCTCTCCACTAACCAAACAGTAAAATGTAAAGACAACAGAGTGTTCACTTTGCCCAGTTGCACATATGCTAGCAAACAAGGATGGTCAATATACTCATCTTGAATTAAACATAAAGGTTTTTGTTGTTCATGCTACCGACGCCAGCTGCAAGTCAAAAGATTGGGTGCAGATTAGAATATACCACAAGAGATGGGCTTCATACTTGGCATTCCTAGTAGATACAGGCTGATCATGCACTTTCTGAACAGGTCTGGAAGCAGAAGATACAACTGGCTCCTGGGAAGAGTCTGGGCTCTCACTTGACTTGCTGTACTGGTTGTCTTCCTCCATGACCAGTTTGCTTATGGTCAACAAGCATTTGCCCTTATGGGGTATTTCAGGAGGGTCTGAGATCTCAGAATCTTGATTCTCCTCTTCTTTCCGTCTCTTGGTTCTGTGGGATACAGAAGGAGACAGTTGCTTGGGGAAAGAAAAGTCTGTTTCGTCCAGTTTGGTGAAGAGTGCATCAGAATCCTGGGAGTCCGACAGGATCTTGAAAGCTTCTCTCAGAACAGAAATCCCATACGCAGTTACAGTTCCAGAGGGCTGCCTACAAAATAAACAGAACTGAGAAGGTTGTAAAGATATCACCAAGGCGGCTCCACTTCACTGCAATCAGGCTTCTCCCCTACAGTGTGACCCTCAACAATTGACCCTAGGGTGCAAATAAAATTTATTGAAGAGGGCATTCCCAACCCTTTGGTCTGCACTCCGTCTAAACGGGGCAGTGTACTGGGGAAGCAGGTCTTGAGAGAACACACCCAAGCTCCATGTGGCACTGGATGCCCTGCTATTCTCAGCTAAGGGCTGAACCATATAGGTACCAAAAGCTGCTCCACAAGAGCAAACCTTCTGTCAGCCACTGGCCTCCCTCCCTAGTTTACAAAAGTATTACGTATCTTCAGATAAAAAAAAACCAAATCACCTGAACATTTTTACTGTGGTTCAGACAGAAGTCTTACACTGATAGCCTTTGCGGCTTGCTTGGGCAGACCTGCTTGGGCTGGCATTCGGGGAAGTTAAGAGCTGCCTGGACAGAGCAAACTACCCCTCGGAAGAGAACTGCTGCCACACTTCATCCACAATGCAGGGCCAGATTCCTCTGCCCACCTTTCTGAGTCCCCGCAGGATGCTCCTGGAAGTTCTGGAGCTGCTGCTGCTGGTTCTTTAGATATTTCCATAGGCTCTGAACCATCTTCCAAGGTATTAACCGCTGTTATTATATGCTCAGGAGCTGCTCCTGGGTCAGTAGCTCCTTCCATAGGCTCAGAAGTTGATGCAGAGTCACTAACTCCTTCCACAGGCTCAGGAGGTGCTGTGGGGTCATCTCCCCTTTCTGCGGGTTTGGGAGCTCCCTCCAGATCTTTTGCTGGCTCTGGAGAGGGGTTTGTCCTTCCGGAGGGCTCCAGAGCTGCTGCCTGGTCTTTTGACCCATTTGCAGACTCAGGAGTCACCGATGAGTGTTTTGGTTCTTCAGCATGTTCTGAATTCAAAGTCTTTTTTATTACCTTGGAGAGGAAAAAAAGCATGTAACCATTATAAAGATGATTCCGCATACTACCATTCAATTTTATCCCCTCCCAAAGGCATTTTAAGCTGCTACTTGCAGTTCAATTGGCACCATTACAGAGTTCATGTCTATCAATTAAAACCTGGTACATGGATTGAAAAAATGCGTTCAACTATATAAACCTTTTAGGAATGGACTGAATTTAAATTATTTTGGACTTAACCCACTGTTAATCAGGTGCCTAAGCTCTAACTCATTATCGGCACAGAGGGCATGTAGAAGCCAAATTACTGTATTTCATTGCCTTATAGTAAAGTAAGGGCCAGTTCTCCCCAAGTCTGCATCTCATGCCGTTCTCATGCTGCCCCTCGCTGGGGCAGAAGCAAGTGCAGGATGGGAAGCCAGGTAAGCAAGGCACACACTACCGTTAGCAGCAGTGGCTCTGAATCGTCCACATAGGTCTTCAGGAACTGAAACATGTTCTGCTGGAAGTTCTTGTAAGAAAAATTTTTGATCGTTGGATGATTGAAATTCTTCTCCCGGATAATAGTCAGCAACTCATTCCTCTTTTTCTAGAGGGAAGGTAAGAATGCTCTGAATAGGTACAAGGATATAAATGACAACTGCAGGAGCTAGGATCTGTGCGGGGATTAGGCCTTTCCTATTTGACATTCTCCAAGCACAAGCAATTTACACCGACATAAGGCTAGGAAAAGGCCAGAGGAACGGGAGTGCCATCGTGTTTCAGCAGCTCTGACTTTTTGCTTCCAGTGCCCGAGACGCTATACTGCCTACAGAAATAGGAATGGGGGACTCCTTCCACTTTCAGAACCAGCCTTTCTTATGAATTCCTGTTCTACATGTAAGCTTGAGTTTGCCTCAAGGTAAAAGATGAATGTTGATGCCTGGAAGACCCATGAAGATACACGAGGGAATGTGAGTAACAGAAACAGAGGGAGCTCCAAAGTGACGATCAACATGCTTTAGAATGCATAACACTGAGGGCCCACCTTTCGAGGAGGACTCTTTCCATTTCATCACCCCTACCCAGTCTTCTTGTTCAGGTTTCTTAAGGGGCATACTTCTCAAGGAAACCTTTTATGCCTGCAACACAGATCACCCCCTCCCCCTGCCACCAATACCCCAATAAGACATCTCAGACCACCTCCGAATATCTCCACTCCCCAATACCCCATAAGACATATCGCACAGTCCTCAAACAGCCACCTTTCGTACTGCCACAGACTCACCTGACTTTTGGCATCCTTCCCCATGTGCCTCTTTAGAATTTTTGAAGCCTTGTCAAACTCTCTGTTTTTGATGCAGACAATAACAGCCTACAGAAGAACACAAGTACCAGTTTCTCTGTTGACATTGAACTGACCATGCTCTCCAGACCAGCTTTAGAAAAGCATGTATAATAATCAAGCATGGCACACAGGTAACAGTTTAGTAACAACATACATCGGAAAACAACTTCTACATTAACTGATGAAGAAGCACATACACTGAAGACATGCATCTGCAGCCAAGTCAGTACTAACTACAGCATTCTACATGCAAAGCAATACCCACTGTCAATTACGCAACACCTTTCTAAGACAAAAGACGAGCAAAGCATCAATTGAAAAAGGTCTTACAGCTTCCTTCACCATTTTCTGAACAGTTTCCATCGTCTTCTCAGCCACAGAGAATTCTCTCTGAATGAGCTCCAGGACACCGACTGCAGATTCAAGAGGGGTGAGCTCTGAATCTTTATCGAAGGTGCAATCTACAAGAATTCACAGGCGTGGGTTTGCAAGGTGTTCACGGTGATGCCTTACAGACAGCTAGTTACTCAATTTGCTCAGTTTTGACTGCAAATTCTAGAGCTAGTGAGGATGAAGATGAGAGGGAATGGCAGGCTGACTGCCAACTGCCTAAACTGCAAGATCCCCTCTACAGGCATGGAAAGCTACAGAAGCACCCCCGACTATAAAAAAGCAATCCAGGGGAGCATTTCAGAAGCTATGAGGGGTGCGTTCAGATAGCAGGACAGCCCTGGAGCTTGGATTCGAGTACATTGCTCTTGGCTAAGGGCAGCAGCCTTTCACTTGCTATGGCAGTGCAATGCAGACATGAATGGCCATGGTCTCTGGCCCCTCATGCTCAGCGGAAAGCTCCTACAGCTTAAGAGCTTTGTCCCAGAGCTCTGCTCTGTGCAGAAACAGCTCCTGGGAGCTGCAGGGGACACAGCTGCAGAACAGGGCACGCTCTGGCTGGCGGAGTGGGCTGCGAGCCAAGACTGGGCTCTCCCCTAGGGCTTTGCTGGGAGGGTTGGGGACCTACCGAGGTTCTCGCCTTCCTCAATCTGTGACAAGAATTGCATTATGCGCAGCATCTGGGCCACCACGGGCTCCTTCTCCAGGGGCCGCACAAGCAGCGCTGTGGGACGAGGGGCAGGTTACAGCGGTACAGCACGGCACGGCCCCAGCCCCGCTCCCCCCTCGCAGCCGCCCCAGCTCTCCCTCATCCCCGGTAAGCCTCCGCCAGCCCCGGCTCCCCTCACGCCCAGCCCTTCCCCTTCCCCGTGGCTATCCCCCCCGGACTGTCCCCGCTCCCCTCACCCCCAGCCCGCCTCCTCTTCTCAGCCCATCCACCGCCCCGGGCCCGGCCGGCGCGGCCCACCCTGCATGACATCACGGAGCTGGCGGAAGTCGCGGTTCCGCCCGGCGCGGTAGGCCGCCATGGCCTGGTGGAAGTAGAAGTGCAGGACGCAGCGGTTCACCGCCTCCTCGGGAAGGCCTCCCCGCGCCGCCATCCCCTCCCGCCGGACGGCCCGCAACCGCTTCCCCACCATCCCGCCGGGAACTGACGTCCGAGCCGAGCGGAAGTGACGACGGCGCCGAACCACCGCCCCGCCCATGGGGCGACTGCCGTATTACCGAGGCGCCCACAACTCCCGGCATGCACCGCACCAACATGCCGTCGCGCCTACAGCTCCCGGCGTGCACCACGGCGCCGGTCTGGCGCCCCCTGTCGGGCGGGCGGGGCCGCCGCGGGACGGGTTACAAAACGTTTCAGCGTGTCGGGGCAGAGATTTTCCTGGAATTCCTCAGAATTTACGTCACGAACCAGAAGCCCCGGCGATCCCAGGGATCCCGGGCCAAGAAGGGCTGGTGCCCTGAGCAGGCCAGTTTAGGCAAAGGCCAAGCAGGCCCCGCAGGCCACGGAGAGGTTCTCTGTCGCTCCGGGATTGTTACCAAAGGCAGGCCTCTGCTTTGTTTCTAAAATGATTGTTTCTTACTAACCTTCTTATTGTGTGAGAAAATAGGTAATTACCGACCTTTTTACTGTGTACAAAAAAATAGATAGTCACTGAGCTGATGTTACAGATAGTAATAATGAGGAGACAACCAGAAGTAGTTAATCACTTCAAGGTTCTTCTATACGTCAAGTATGTACTCCCATACCAATTAGGACAGAGTTATGGCTGCTTCAAAGGACATCCTTATTATCTTCACGAAGTTGGCAAATTTACAGCAAACTTTTACTGTCCTGAGATGACTCAATACCTTAAAAGGATAATGTGAGGCAGGGTCTGCTTATCCAAACAACCACCGAAACACTCACGCTTGCGCAGAAGTGTTTTGCCGACACAGCAAAATTGGATACATGTGCAAAAAGCCTATTCGGTCATCCTAATGAATATGTAAGCCTAGGTGGAGTTATGTATTAGGTAGGCGGAATAATGAGAATATTTTGTGTATAAATAATGGGTGGATATCCCTGGTAAGGTGTGCTAGATTTGTGGGTTTTCCCCCTAGCACCCGACATCAAATAAAGCAATATCTCCTCTCTAAACTACTTTTGGCTTCGAGGGCTTTTATTTCAGGTAACAGGATCGCTCCCGCTCAGAGGGAACATCCCTGGCACCGCTATCTCACCTGAGGTGGAAAAGCAAGTGAAAATTCCTCTCGCATTAGGTTATCCGGGATACTCCCTTCCCTCTTCCCCTGGCCAGAGGAGAAGGAAACACACACGTGAGGAAAAAAAAATAAAAATCCATGTGTCAAATGGAAAACAGTAAAACCAGGCGGGATTTTTTTTTTTTTATTGGCAAACAAAGGGAGATAAAAAATAATCCACGCAAGAAAGAAGGGTAGCTGTTTGCCTCGGGCAGCATGAGCACCCTGGGACAACCCTGTCACACGACCAGCAAGTCACTGCCCTTAAACGTTAGGAAGGATGCGGGGACCGACACCGACGGCTGTTTCCTGGGCTGAGAGGAGACAACAGGGCAACAGGCTTCGGTTAAAGTACTTTTCCATACAAAATATTCACAAGCAAAAGGCTTTTTGCTCTTTTTCTGTCATGAGATGCAAGAACAGGTGACAGGGTTGACTCCCGCATTTCACCGTTCTCCCCTCAATTCAGGAGAGGCTGAACAGCTCCAGCAATAGCCTAAAATTGTCTGTCCTTACGGCCTTTCAGACTGCTCTCCTGACTAGAAAACTCCATGTTTTCTGAAAAGCTCAGCAGCTTCTGCACCTTTCTAAGATAAGCAGTTGGAATCCAACTGGATGCACCAGCCCCTTTGGCAGATCCCACCAGCCCAGTGCAGGTTTTGGGATTTTGAGCCATTTCATTCATTTCTGCTCAAAAGTCAGAAAGTCCCTGGGAGTCCTCTCCCAAGGGAAACACAGCAAGCTTTCTCTCCGAGACGCCTGGACAAAGCCATTCAGGGGCTACCTGCCCTCTCCAAGCCAGGCTTTGCTCAGGAAAAGCGGGAGAGCTGTTGCTCCCCAGGTCCACCTCCTCATCCTCCCGCTTCTGCTGCCTCTGCCTCCTGTCCCTGTCCCTCTGGGGCTGCCATCGCCTCCTGCTCCTGCCCACCAGCATCTCCCTGGTGAAGGGGTCATCTCTTCAGGTCTCCTCGGGGCGGGGGGGGCTGCTCAGCAGATCACTTCCCACCCTGTTTGACGGAACCGCTCCAGGTTAGAGCAAACCGGTGAGATTTCTGCAGTTCCTGGGAGAGTTTGAACAGCAGCAGCTGAAGGAGCTGTAACGTGCTGACGGTGACAGGTGTCAGAGAGCAGTAATCACCAGGACAGAGCCGCGGGCCAGCTGAGAAGGTGCTAATCTCCCCATGCACTGCGGGAGCCAGGAGAGGGCATGTGACAGGGGCCGCAGCCTTGGCATCTCAATCAAGGCTCCCTTCCCACAGGGTTTCATGGCTCCCTGGGCCAATTACATGTTAACAGCACCCAGCACTGGGAAATGAGCCTGAAATGACAATTTCCAGAGTAAATACAGAAATACAAGCCATTGTTTTACTCTCTGAATCTACTACGATGAATGAAAAGGAAGCAGGGATTATGGAAGCAGGCAGTGGACCTGGAATGCAAATGGCCTCGCTGTCCACTTTCACCGCATCCTTGCCCGGTGTCATCATCAATTTTTTCAGGAAAAGGTTTGATGTTCTGCATGCCAAAAGAAACACTGGGCAGGAAGGCACAAATTACAGTCGTGTTTGTGCTTTTTAGTCTTAACTAGCTGATGTATGGATTTTGATGAAGCGATTACAGATGAAAGAAAACATTCCAGGGAACAAGATCTGCACGTTGCCGTGATCTCGTGTCTGACTTTCTGTATGAGTTACAGTGGAAAAGAAAACAGGAAAGTCACCAGGGGCACCTGGCCACCACATGCTCCTTTCTCCAGCGGCTGTGTGCGCAGCACTGCACCAAACAGAAGACAAGCCCTAAAGGGCTTGCTCTCTAGACAGACACGCGACAGATTTCTGACTTCTGTCTGGGTTTGGTAATGCTAAGGAAGAGCAGCGATTGAATTCTGTTGCTCAATAAATAAATATAGAGCTCATTTGTTACCATGCCCGTTATTTGTATTGCTAATGTGCCTAGAAAGCCTGGGCATGGACCAGGATGCCACTGTGCTACGCACAACTGCAAACCAGATATAAGCAGGTAAGACTGCCAAGCAATCTTAGAAAGGCAGTGGACAGCCCAGAAAAAGAGACAGCAACAAAACAGTTGTCACTGCGGAAAAGCGAAATGTTGAGGAGGATGATGAGATTGCTCTGCAAAATATACAGAGAAACTCTGCAAGCATAAGAGCTGCAGAAAAGAAAGCACAAAAGGCACTTACCTGAAAATGCATCTAGTAGGTTATACAAACCAATATCGTAAACCAATCTGAGGCAAAGATAAGTACTTCACACTGAAATCGAGACAGGCAGAAATGTGCTGGGAAGGATGTAGAAAGAGACACAGTTTTTCACGCAACTAAGGGATCGGGCCATCAGAAATGTGCCAAGAGATGTGTAGCCTGGTCAAAGCGATAGGGTAGAGCGATCCTTACAGCAGCTCTTTGTGTGAAATGATACATGACTGCACTTGTCAAGGCCAGGCAGAAGGATGTCACGGCAACAAGGGTGCATGATGATAAAATCCCACATTAGTTTACGTTATGTGGCCTGGCTGGGGGGAGCTTCCCTCTTAGCAACATTACACAATAAGGGAGCTGCAAGGTCATACGTCACATCAGTGAGTGCTGGTTCTGACACTTGGCTTGGAAGAAGTCACTGCAGACTTTATTGGGCAACAGTGGGGAATGTGTGTATACTTAAAGGAGGACTTTGAGTGTGCATGCTAGCATAGATGAAAGCACCGAGAGATGGAGAAATATTCTAGCTTTATGGCTCTCAATAAATGTCATAAACTAACAGCGTTTAATTTAGAAGGTGGCCACACAAAAGCCTACAATTCACCAGAGCAATACAGCAAAGGCAGTGTGTGCAACCATGTGCTGCACTACCTACCAGGCTTTTGGAGAAGCAGAAACCCCAGTTTGCTGTGCCAGCAGAGTAGGAGTAAGAATCATGACAAAAGACTACAAACTCGCTGGGAAGCACAAGGCAGTAAATGCACTTATGAAGAGAAACACTCTTTGAGACAGCTACGAGAACCGAGCCTCTTAAGGTACCAGGGAATAACAGCCTGCATGAGGGAGAGTCACCACCAAAAGGTACCAAAGGACAGGAAACACTCAGTGGAGTTCAACTATTTCCGTGGTATATCCAGATTTATACCTTACTTCTTAAGACAGAGAACACACTGACAGGAGGAGATAGATTTGAATCCTGCACAAATGAGACTGATTTGACTTGAATACCTTCTCTCCTACCTTCACTTTATTCTGTACCTAGTACAATGACTTTATTTCCTTACTACTTTGATTGCACCTCCACCCACAGTTCCTTGTACAAAACCAGCAGAACAAGGCCAGGATAAGCCAGTGTATGAAAAACAGCTGCTGTGCCAAGTCTCAGCCGTTTGTAAAGGTTGTGCATTACAACTGCAATTGGATTAGAGTCGATGGTTGGCAGGCACCACTGGAGCAATTTCTTTCTCTCTAGTAATAAGAGATACCCTTCTTTCTTACCAGTGACCTAGAAGATGTGTTTGGCATACAACCTGGGATCTTTAAGGACTTAACCTGTCTTTGTACTGAAGTGGATATGAACAGATAGCACAGTTAGTTACCATAACATCTTTGAGCTGGTGAATATCCCAGACTGCACCATTAGGTATGTCTCATTCCCACAGAGATCTCAGCTTAGCAACAAGCCAGGTATGGGTACCTGCTTCACTTGAGCTCCTTTTAAAATCCCGACCTCAGCAAACAGCACAATGTTAGCCTGCTCAAATTCCATTGGCATATACCTTTAATCTTTAGCCAGTGGTGGTAACAGTATTAGCACTTCTTACAACATAGGGCATTTCAGCCTCCTCAGCAGTTACATTAAAACAAACAGTCCACTGTCCAGTGCTATACCTGCACTGCAAGTATAAGAAAATAAATTCCACAGCCATGAATGTGAGTTCATGAATGAAAACCATCAGGTTTACAAATTACTCAGGTTCCTGAGCTTCCAGTCTCTCTGTCCCTAAACCCGTTCAATGCGGCTGGCAGGGAAGAGAGAACTTACCAAGTGACTCACATCAGATCTGCACATGAACGTTTTCCTTTAGAAACCAATACAAATGCAGCATTCTAAAGACATAACAGCTGTGAGATTTAAAGATCTGTGAAACAAACTTGAGTGTAGGAAGTTCCATCTCAACATGAGGAGGAACTTCTTTACTTTGAGGGTGGCAGAGCACTGGAACAAGCTGCCCAGAGAGGTGGTTGAGTCTCCATCTCTGGAGACATTCAAAACCCGCCTGGACGTGTTCCTGTGTAACCTGCTCTAGGGTGGCCCTGCTCTGGCAGGGGGGTTGGACTAGATGATCTCCAGAGGTCCCTTCCAACCCTATGATTCTATGATTCTATGAAACTGATATCTATTTTATATCCAGGCAGAAAGAATCAAAACAAAAGGAACAGTAAAAAAGCTGTTCTGGTTGGCAGTGGAATTGGAAGCCCACCAAAGGCATGCTACAGCTCAACGAAGGCACCCTGACAAATGATTCTTGCCAGCATACATCCCGTACGCTGTCCTGATGCAACAGCTGCTACCTGTGACTCTCTGTCGGCTGCCACTGCTCATTCCCCAGCACCACGCCGTCCTTCCAACCACGGGAGCCAACCCTGAGGCGGTCTGTCACAGACACCTGCGGTCCAGCTCTGGGATGGGAGCTGCAGCTCCGACTGCAGGTGCACCTGGACAGTCCCTGACAGGTACAGATGCTTCCCAGGAGATTCCGGTTTCCACAGAAGTATTTCTCTTCACCCACCCAACAGGGAGAGTTACCAGAGGCCAAGGACGGACGCCGCCACGGGCAGGCTGCTGACAGGCACCTCGCTCTCCGGCGGCCCAGGTGGGGCCGCACAGCAGCCGGCAGAGCGGCCAACACCCGGGTTGCTCTCCGCCAGCAGCGCCCCGGGAGGAGCCGAGGCCGGGGAGGTGTCGGGGAGAGCCGGGGCCGGGGGGAGCCGGCAGGGCCAGGCCGCAACGCGCCGCCTGAGGCGAGGCGAGGCGAGGCGAGGCCCAGCGCCTTCCCGCCCTGTCGCTCTGGCCGCTCCCTATTGGCCCACGCCTGGAAACGCACCCTCCCATTGGCTGCAGCCAGTGCCAGAAGTCGCCCCACCGCCCGTGCCGCTCGCTCCTCATTGGCCGGCGGACACGGCCGCGGGCCGTTAGCTGTAGGGGGCGGCCGCCAACCATCGCTACGGCGGCTGCCGTGGGACAAGCCCATCGTTCCGCGAAGGTGCCGGCAGCCAGCATGGAGCCCGGGGAGCGCACGGAGACCGGGGACTGCACGGCGGAGGCGGCGGCGGAGGCCGGGCCCGTCTTCACGCTGGAGGAGGTGGGGAAGCGGAACTCCAGCCGCGAGGCCTGGCTGGTCATCCACGGGCGCGTCTACGATGTCACCCGCTTCCTGGAGGAGGTGAGGCCGGGCGGGGCGGGGTCCCGGCCCGTGCCCTCAGGGGCCGCCGGGGAGGACGGGGCCTGAGGGGCGCTGAAGGAGGGAGGAGAGGGCCGGGCCTGGAGGGGCTGAGGGGAGCGGGGAGGGCGTGTGGGGCTGAGAGGGAAGGGGAGGGCCTGGGAGGGGGAA
>VYZM01011932.1:503311-533057 GCA_013398915.1 Dromas ardeola | reverse complement strand
GGCTCCTGAGGCAGGGCTCTGGCCCCAGGCTGTGGGGTCTCGGCGGCTCCCCTGCCCCAAAGGAGGGGTCCAGAAGCCCCGAGGAGGGTCCCCAGGAGACCCGCTGGTCTATTGGCCACCAGTGCGGTTTTATCTGCTGAGGACAGATCCTGCCCCCACTCAAAGACACCTGCGAGAAACGGGAGAGTGATGGCAAAGACCAGCTGAGTGCAGGGGTTGCATTTCTGCTCGCTGGAGTCAACTTCTGTCTTCTTAGGAAATCTGTTCAGGCATGCCTTACGTGGGAGGTGCCGCTCTCCTTGAGCCATGTTCCTTCACTTCTGGTCTTGTAGGGTAAACAGTGTTGGGCTAGCAGTAGTTTAAATGTGGTGTCTCCAGGGACACCCCAGAACTTAAAGGAAAAAATCACGGTGATTCAGTAAGTGAGCATCTGCTGCACGAATGCCTTCCCAGAGGTGACCATGCACGAGTGATTCAGAAAGGGTGAAATCTCTGCTACGTAATCTCCAGTTCTCTTGGATGTGGGGACAAAAATTGCTTCTAGACTTGATGCTTCTGTTTTTGAGAAGGTTGCAAGTGATATCATTAGTGTTTGGAGCTGAAAATAGAGTGGGAAGAAATGGTAACAAAATTTCAAACAGCTTTTACCCCAGCTTAAAAAAACACCAAACCCTTTGTAGCATCTACAGGGTAATGTATGAAAGTTAGTCTGAATCATCTCTAAAAGAAGGGCACTTCACTGAAAACGTGCATGTTGTTGCTTGCTGGCTTTGCTTGTCCAAATAAAGCTCAGATTTTCCTCCAGGCATTTATGATTAAAGCATGTCTGCTATGTAGTCATAACATATAATGACAAAGCTACCTTGGTGACATGTAGAAGCTTATCAGATTGGAGGAGAGAATGATAACCTGGCAGCTTTTCTACAGTGGCCTGACAGCTGGAGGTAGTGGCTTTCTGTGTAACTTTCGGTTTTAGAAAGTCGGACACAGTCGATTTTGTTCGTTGGATCCAGCATCATGATGCTTCATTCAGAATTTGACTTGGGCTTTGAGTCTTCCCCCCATTTATTTTGAGAGAGCCTCTAAGGTATTTCACTGAACAAATTAGGGAGTGTCTTTTACTATGGTGGCTTGAGCTGGCCTTTGCCATAGCGAGTTCTGCACTTTTTGTAGCGTTTGTAATGAAAAATCTTGCTTTCACAGGATCATAAATGGATCCTGGCTGCTCGCTCCTTTGCTCACCAGTGTCTGCTGATGGTTCTGCAGCACTGTTTGCAGATGCTTCTGTGTCAGGTGCAGGATCTGAAAAGCTGCCTGCTGAGCAGCTGCTCTTCTTAGGTCTTTGATACATGAGAGAGACTCTAGGTACCCAGTACGCTGGAAAGAAAAGTACATGGGACAGAGAAGAAATTAGCAGCTGATGCTCAGCTGTTTGTTTTACAGGAGAGGTCGCAGGTCCGTCTGAGGTGAGGGACCTGTTGCACACTTAGTTGCATGCATCTACAGCAAGATGCAAACTGTACTGTAAAGAGCTTATAGTCAGGGTGGGAAGGAGAAGACAATTGTATTGAGTGTGACTCTAGGTCAAGAAGCTCTTAAATGGTGGAGCTACGAGCAGAATTAAGGTACTTGGGTTCCTGTTCCAGGGTCAGTTCACAAGACCAGGAGTTTTTCAGCTGGTACACGAGGATTTTTTGAGCAGCTGACTGCCTCCTTCAACCTGCACGCCCCCTCCAGTGTTTGGGTTCCTCGGCACTAGGCCAAACCTGGCATCTGGCATCTATCAAATTCCTGAGAGAGTGCAGTGGAGTAGAAAGCTGTGGGCCCAGCTACCTCTGCTGATCATATGAAACAGGCAGGGTGACGGGTGTATTTTGAAGAACGTTTGTTACTCCACTAGTTTCTGAAATCTTTCGTGTTTGTACCCTGGAGTCTAGTACAAGAACCAGGGGACATCAGAGAAGCTGGCTGGAGCCAGGTTCGAAACAAATGGTGTTTCTTCACGCAACAGGGAGCAGACTAGTGGAACTCCTTGACAAAGGTTGTTCTGGATGCAAGAAGGTCAAGCAGATTCAGGGGAAGACAGGGCAAAAATCCGGAGAAGCAGTTCACTGCTGGTTTCTAAATAACAAAACGCTGTGGGTTTAGGAAGAGCCAAAAACAGCTGGAGACTGGGACAGTCCTTGCAGAAAGTGTGTGCTTTGTCTTATGCTTGCCTCCATGTTCCAATTATGGTTGCCGCTTATCGCTTTTCTGACTTAAGAGTTAGAAAAATGTTTTCAAGATATTTACCCCAGTGTGAATGACAGTGTGTTTCAAAGCATGGATACTGCGTGGTGGTCACAGTTTTCATCTCGGCATTCGCTGTGTAAGATAGCATCTGGGACGTGCTCCCTGGGACACCTTCAGTATTATAAATGAGCCCTGAAGAACGCATCACTCCCCCCCAGCAAGCCAGTTTTAGCACTGCCCTGAATGTTACCTTGAGATGGTATTTCACGCTGTCCTTTCCAAGCCCTTTTTCCCATTTGTGTTTTTCTGACATGAAAAAGGTCTACTTGGACTAGGGAAAGGAAGAAGAATAAGGCTACTGTTTTAACTGTGCCAGCATGGCTGACACAACACTCTGCTATGTACACCCCTCACTGACGTACTGAAACTTGTAAATGTAGATCAAGGCCTAATTTATTGGCAAAAATACACTTTATATCTGTTACCCCATTGTAATCACTGGAGTGACAGGGGAACAATGTGTAGCTGATCGGAACCAGGAATGTTTGTCTTGTTTAAAAGTTACAGTTGTCTGATAAACTGTTCTGCTTTGGATCTCTGAGTTGCTGTAACCGCAGCTGTTGGGGTTTCAGTGGGTACTATTTCCCCTTGATCCTGTGTAGTCACTGAAGCAGTGTCTAATTGTTGCCTTTTCTGGCCTTTGGTCACAGATTATTTGAACAGGATTGCTGAGTTCCACTGCAGCGTTAGCTTGGAGTGATTGCGTAATCTCAAAGAAGCCTCACTGCTAAAAGATTGTCGAATTTTGCCTCATGATTCCTGCAAACTAGGTACAGCAGGTCAGCCATTAGCTAGCCAACTCAGAGTCTGTTGTTTGAAGCATGGATCAGTTTAAACTTCAATTTACTTTGTTATTTACTGTGTAATAGGAGTAACAATTAAGACATCACATAGCAAAATTTACTGAATTATAAAAACATGAACAAAATGCAGGAGACGTGCAGAGACAGCAACTGAAATTTCATAGATATATCTGCGAGACTGCACTCACTTGTTCTTCATAAAGCCTGTAAGTGCCTGAAATGAAGTGTGATTTTTATTTTTTTTATTTTTTTTTTTTAAATCTGAGATAGCCATATGGCGATAGTATATTTTTCTCCAAAATCTCGGTAATTGGGCCACCAGAATACATGTTACTACTACTGATTGCAGTAGTCTAGAAAAGCAGGTGCAGGCTTTGGCCGGAGCAAAAAGGGCTGGCTGCTCAGGTAGGTGTGAATGATGAGTGAGGAAGCGGAGGAAGGCAAATGTACCTCCCCAACAGGCTCTCTGAGGTCTGGTACTGCTCACACTTATGCCCTCACCACACTGGTATTAAAATCTGTGTCTTTTAATTTGTGCACAATCTGTAATAGACATTTTCACAAGCATTCTTACGATAGAGGGACATGGTTTATCTCCATTTTGATGCAGAACTAGAAGAGTTTGAAGGTACATGTCTCTTCAGTGTATCCTTTTGTTACCTGAGTCCACAAGACACAGCCGCCACCACAGCTTTGTGTCTTGGCATGGGCTGCTGCTTCTGATAGCTTGATAAGTGTGACTACAAATGTATTTGAACTGGTTTCCAAATGGAATGAGCCTGGGTTGTGGCAACTGTATCCCAAATAGGTCAGTTGGTTTCAAGTATAATGTTCTTCAAACTATGTTTGAAAAGAAGAAAATACTCAACTACTGAGAGTTCCTCTTTAAAATTACATGGTTCTAACAGAAGTTAGAGTCTTTCCAGGCAAGTACAAGGCTAAGGTAGGGTTTGTGCTCAGAAGAGCTGGTAGTTAATAGTATTATCGTAGAGATGAAAGTGAAGAGGAGGGAAGTATCAGATGGTTGCTCACACCAAAGAGTCAGCAAAGTTTTAGATTGTTACCTCCTTACTGTACCAGCAGTAAGAAACCAATATTGAATACCTTTCTTTGTCTTTCCGCATTTAATTCCTGCGTGCTCTGGTGTATCTGAAACTAGAACTCTGTGAGGGAGAAGGAGGAATGTCAGAGATCTGTTTTTGCTCATACTGACTTGCTCCAGCTTTGCGAGACATTTTCAGGGAAACCTGTTCTGTGTCTTAAAACAAGTTCTGAAGGATGTGTGGCTGATGGACACCATTTGTCTAGGTGGCTGCTTTTGTCCTTGTTTTCTGGCTAGTTTAGTACTGGCTCATTATTATTGCACAGTGATACTCTTCCCTTTCCTGGGTAATACTCTTTCCCTTTCTCTAATACTGGGGCTAGGAATGAAAGCTTCTGCATCCCTCCTCAACCTGATGCTCTTGTGTCTTACCTGATCCAGCAATCTAATTAGTCATAGAGCTTAGTGTTGCTTCTGAGCTCATTTGTAGTTTACAGTGGGTCTGTAACAGTAGTTGCCAGACAGACATATGCAGACAGGCACATGGAGTTTGTGAAAAAGCGACCCTAGGCTCTCGCCTTCTGCAGTGAGTTTCCGTGCTGCACTCTCAGAAGCCTTTGCCCCATGCCTACGGTTCCAACCTGCTGCTGCTTCTTGCTCGCTCCATACCCCTCCTAAAAGCTACACAGACAGAGCATCTTCTGAGGTCTCATGAATAAATACAACCTTGGCTGATACAGAAGATGGACTATTGGAACTGCCAATTAGGAGGTGAGTCATCAAGGGCAAACCTTCTTTGTTCGCCACCTTAGAGCATCAGTGACATATTTAAAGTGAGCTTGGAGTGAATATGGGGATGTTCAACTCCCTACTTCTGCTGTTCCTCTCTGGACCCAGTTTGGTCCCAATTTGGAGAACTTTATTCAAAGATCACACTGAAATGATGCTTTTGAGAGCACCTGCTGTAGCTGTATTTCAGAGCATGAGGAAGTCTTGGGCTTTCTCCTCCCCCTAAATCTCCTGACTGTGGCAAGAGCAGGCTGGCCTCCCTTCTGCCTGGAGGGTGCCTTATACTGGTGGTGGCTGTTGTGCTTTCACTTCCAAATGATAAGACTGTGAGACTTGTAAGACTGTTTTCTCTGCTCGGTGGTGTTGGTTATATCCTTCCAGAACTGGTGTTCCAAGACTACTGATGTTGCAGTCAACCTGTACTTCATTTGTTGTGTATGCGGAAGGCTCCAGTGACAAGGGGGTTCCAGTTCTGTTACTGTTGTTAAGACTTCTAAGGACTGGCACTTGAGCCCACCTCTTCTTGTTCTTGTTTACTTTTGTCTGTTTCTTTTCAGAAACAGACATTTTTCAGCCATTACTTCCTCTGGAAGTACTTTTTTTTTTTTTCACAGTGTGCAACACTTCCAGTTTTCATGTTTTCCTGCAGGAGCTGTAGCTCTGGGAAGTTTTGTGGCAGAGTAAATGACTTCCTGTATAAATAGTCTGGTTTTACGTTTGCTCGGGTATGACAAGGTAAGAATTGTCTGGCTGCAGTTGTGGTTGTCTAGACGGGGGAGTCCTTTCAGAAATATGATATGCCAAAATGTTTTTAAGTTTTTTCATTTGGCTTGGTGATTATAGTGAAGGTCAGATGTGCATGAATAAATAATTCTTTTTCTTACTTGTAGATTTAGCAAATGCATAGAAAGGCTTCAGACTCAAAGACATAAAGAGGAGTAAACTTTACTGTTCTTCTTATCTCTTGCATGTGCAAAGACTGGATGCCACTGAAAGCCTTTATCCAGTGCATGTTCCCTGTTACCGCAGGTTTTTGACTGCCCTTTTAGGGTGGGTAATTAGGAAAGCAAGGTTGTCTTCTTAAAATTCAGTTCTGATATTTTTCCATCCGAAATGAGGTTTCTGGTGAGACATCCCTAAGGAGTTCTTTTAGAAGGCTAAAAGTAAATGGCCATCTTTTCATCCCCTGGTTTCTGTGAATCTTTGCAAGCATACTTATAAAATAGCTGAAAATTGGACAGTTCTGAGTAATATGCACAGGCAATATACAGCATCACTGCAGCCGAGCCCTAGAGTGTGATCTAAGGGGTGCAGAAATGACCTAAAGGGTGGTTTTGCTGCAGCCTGTGTTTCCATTGACTCCCTTGTGTGAACAGAGACATGCATCCAACTCTGTAGTGAGCCGCCCCAACAGATAATCACTTCCTTTTCTTTTTTGGAGGGTGGGTTTTCTGCTAGAGTAGTCCCTGATCTGACTCCCTCTGATGTCAAGTGAGCACGAGGGTTGACGTGGCAGAAATGGCAGCAAGGCCTGTAGCCAGGGACAGAGGGAACGAGCTGAGTGGAGCCTCACTTGGTTTTACAGCTAAGGCAATCTAATAACTCACTGCTAACCAAACTGTGTCCTAGGACTGCAGACTTTGCCCTTCATGGCTGCTGAGAAAGCTCCACGTTGATTTAGTTACATACCTGGACAATAAAGGGATTTATTCAGAATACAGGGCTCTGATATGAGGATTGCAGAATTGGCTGCAGCAACTCACTGGAGTAAACAACTTGACTGTTTTTGTGTCCGTACGGAGTATGTTTGGTATGAGGTGTGATAGCCAAGTGGGAATATTTAGACTTTTGGCAGCAAAACCAGAGAAACTCAAGGAAGAAGGGCAATGGCAACTGTTCTGTGTCTGTGGGAAGGAAAAGTATATTACAGAGAAAGACAGGTGTGTTAGTCCTTTGATCTGAAATTTAGTCTAATATCTCTTCTCCAGTTCCAGGCTTGTAGCTGTTAGAGGCATTTCAGGCAGCAGTGAGCAAGTCTCATCTTCTCAACTGGTGCATTTAGTGCTTGTTGCCTGATGCTCTAGAATACAGGGTTAGTCCCTGTGTGTGCACTCCAACGGCTGACCACTTTATTGGTTTAACTGGGTTAGCTGATAGTTCGAACTGAACTATTTTTTCATACTCCCACTGTAAAGAGATTGTACTTTGCTGGCTTTGTGGTTAGTTCTTTTCCATTGCCAATCTGTTCCTGGAATTATGGTATTGACAGTGCTAAAGAAGAGCCCAACCCATCAAGGAAAATAGAACTGCACCAGAGTTTTTTGTGAGTTCATACCGCTTGGTCTCACAGTTGTCTGTGACCGCCTGCTACCAACAGAAATGTCGGTGTCGTTGTGGAGCATCTTGGGGATTTAGTGCTCTTGTTGTTACAACTTCTGTTCTTCTCCACTCCTCGTTGCACAGTTATGTGTAGAGAGAGGCTGTCAGACAAACGCTATTATTTTTTATAGTATCTGAAGAAGTAAAATATGCTTTCCTCCGCTGGTGTCTGTGATGGCAGTGTTGTCTTGTGCTTCACTAGCTCTTAAGTTGCCTCAGGAAAGTTCTTGAGAAAATCATGCAGGAGATGCAAACAGGAGTCTGATTTATGCAGTGAAGCCCATGAAAAGCTACATGAGGATATGCTTTCTTCCGTATTATTTTCTTGACCAAATCTGTTACAGAATCACAGAAGGGATAGCTTGGCTGTGGGGGACAAAGCTGTGCTTCCCTGTGTATGTTGGGGATTCGCCTCTTTGGAGGGATTTTTATTATGCAAGGTATTTTCCAGGCTGTGCAGCACACAGTGTTCTCTGTGAATTCCTGAAGGAGAGGTTGGACAATTGAACCTTTGGAAGATTTTATTGATGATGTTGTTTTGAAGCATCTGTGATGAACGGAAGAGGTTGGAAGGAAGGCTGCTGACACTCTTGGTACCTTTTTTGCAACTAGCCCTTTGCTCACCTGAAGTCTTCTCTTCCAGCATCCAGGTGGAGAAGAAGTTTTGCTTGAACAAGCTGGTAAAGATGCCACAGAGAGCTTTGAAGATGTTGGACATTCCACAGATGCCAGGGACATGCTCCAGCAGTACTACATAGGGGAGATCCACCCGGTAAGGACCAGCTGGCTGTGACAGCCTCTTTCAAACACATGATGGGACTGTGTAGAAGTGTGACTCTTCTTTGTGTAACGCACTAAACACATACACCAAGATGTGCCTTGTGAAATAAGTAAGTAGTTAAGGGTTTTAGGCAGTCTCTGTGTTGTCCAGGATTTCTGTTAAGGAAAGAGGATCTCTGATGAGGAAAAAAAAAAAAAATTGGTCTTCTCTTTCCACCATTCAGAACAGATTTCTCACTACAATTAAATAAGGGGCACTTAAAGAAGCTAATCTAATTGGTTCCCTCCTTAGCTGGTAGTGCCGTAACTTCCCCTTGCCTTGTAATTTAGAGTTCAGGAGGGTGAGAGATCATAGGGGCATGGCACAAACACCAGCTTCCTGCCTGCTACAAAGATGGTGCCTTTGGGTGCTGCAGAAATGACTCCTTTGAAAACCAAGTCTGGGACATTACCCCTATGATGAGGACTGTGTACAGAACAATTCCCTCATAAAGACTGCAGGTTTCTCTTGAAGTCAGTGCTTATCTTTTTTTCCTCTTCTTTTTTTTTTTTCTCCTTGACAGCACGATCGTAAAAAAGAAGGTTCTAAGGTAAGCTATTAGTGTTTTACTTTCCTGTTTTAATTTAATGTTGTGGAGATGATGATATGCTCACAAAATGAACAAAGAAGTTGTCACATGCCCTTTTTTTTTTCTCCCTCCTCCCTGCGGAGCTTGTGGCTTTATGTTTACACAAACTACAGTAATGAATAAATCTTCCAAGCAAATTATACTTTTTTTTTTTGTTTGTTCTGAAGCTCAGCAGTCACCTCAGTGTGAAATTGGAAGTGTTTTTTTGTGCCCTCTCTCTCCCCTGACATCAGCAATGTTGTTTCCACACCTTGAGCCACAGAGCATTTTTTTGCATTACTCGCTATGTCCTGACCACTGAACTGTTAGTGTTGTTGCCTTCGAGCCAGGAGACAGACACAGCCACCGTGGGGTTGGCTGTAAAACAAGATTTCTCTGTTAACTGCCGTAGTAATCATTGGTATTGCTTAAAACTTGGGCACTCCTGGATTAGAACAGGGCAGAGTGTTGCAAAAATGGCTTTGAAATGGATGGGGAGAGGGAAATGGTAATAAATAGGATCCCATCTGAGAGGTAAACATGTGCCTTGCAGCTGGCTTCTCTTCTCGCTTGGCGCAGCTCTGCCTTCAACAACGCTTTCATTAGATGTTGTTCAAAGCAGGGCCACTTGCAGAGTAGCAGGAATCAAGAAGGAAGCTGTCAACAGAGAGAGTGGTGACTGAAGCCCTGGGAGTGTTTGCTTGCTGTAGTCAGCCATAGAAAGAATAACTCGGGCTGAGTAAAGCCTACTCTTGGTTATAAAGCGGGACTGCATGATTATGCATATATTCACCTTAAGATTTATTGTTTGGGTCAACTTGATTTCATAAACAGAATCATGTGCCTAAACTGTGCATAGAAATAAGTAATAAGCTGAGTAGCTCCCCTGGATATGAGTTTTTTTCAAATATTTTTCTCTACTGAGGAGGCAGTCCAGTGAGTTATGTACAGCTAAGGTCTTTCTCCAGTGTATAACATCTGTTTTAAAAGCAGGCCCAAGTACAAATTAAAAATAGCAGCAAGAGGTAGAAGTCAGCAATGTAAAAATAAATAGGGGGGAACAACAAACAAGAAAAAAATTGTACATATATACTCTTGTGATGCAGCTCAGAGGTAACTCCCCCCAGATAAGTGACAATGTTTAGCATCCGCTGAATGTATTATGGGTTATGGGAGAAAAGTAAACACTGAAGCTCTCAAGAAATGGAGATAATTCTGTTTAGGATGGGCAGAAAAGGTGACTTTTGGCTGGTAGGTATTGATTAAACTGCAGGGCATCAACCGCCATCGAGGAAGAGGCTGTAGAGTTGATGAAAGCCTAAATGAGAATTTCAGCTGTCTGGAAAAAGTATTTAAATTTTCATAGTTTTATGAAAGGAGTATAAACGTTTGGAAACAGGTTGCATGCAAGGGAAGAACTGAAGAGGAACATTGTGGTTGTTTGCTTCAGGGGTCAGGCGGCAGGATAGCAAACAGGGTCGTGGGAGGGGTTTGGAGAGAGGATCATAGTGAAAGGGCTATCCGTATCAGAGTGCCAATTACCATCCATAGCACAGGAGACGAACAGACATTTTTTTTGAGAGGGGTGCAAGTTCCAGTGTGAAGTTCAGGACTGGGTGGGAGGGATTGGATTGATGGAAAGAATGTGGAGGTGAGGATGAGGGCAAACGTCACCAGAAACATCCGCGCTTGTGACAGAGGGTGTTTGGGAGAGGAAGGGAGGATTATTTTTCCTGCGTATTTGTAATCACATGTTCAGTCCTGTAGTCTTATTAGCACATGTTTAATGTTTCTCTTTTTCCCCCCCCCTCTAACTTCCTCTTTCCTCCTTCAGAATCCAAGTATGACATCCTCAGGCCAAGCAAGGTATAGTATCCTCTTAAAATAAGAGTAAGAAATTGAGGGGTTAGGATTCTCCATTTGTAGAACTGCATATTAAGTCTAATGGGCAGGGGTAAAAAACACCCTGAGGATATTACTGCACTGTCCTTCCCGCAAGCAGATAGTCCAAAGTAAGTTGCTGAACTGCAGCGCACCGAGTTATCTGCCAGGGCATGCACATCCCTTGCTGGATGTGGAGACACAGCCGGCGGTGAGAAGTCCCCTGCTCCACACTGGGCAGAACAGGCATCCTGGTATTTTGCAGCTTGAATCTTCTGGCCCACATGTTCATGTTACACAACTATGGCTGCGGTCCCTGTGCACTACAGTGATTATTTGGGTGCTTGCTGCAGGCGACTGTGTGTGGCAACACAGTGATGTGCATTTTTTTGGACAATCTTTACCATGACCGTCCCTGTTCAGTTGAAAATCCAGGAGTGAACAGCCAGAACAGGGCCCTAGTCTTTCGTAGCTGATGCAGAGCTCTTTTGCTAAGGAGGCTGCTGGAGGTGAGCCTGTGGCCTCTGGTTTATGAGTGAGGAAGATTTATTGTGGGATAGCTGTAGCAATTTCCATCCTTGAGTCAACTCGGCTGTTTGTATAGCACAAATTACAGTCTGACTTGTTTTTGGTTTTTTTTTCCTTAAATAACCAACAACAAAAAAACCAAATTGGTTTCTGTATGTGCCAGACTGGAAACTTCAGGAATTCAGCTGCTATTTTATAAGCCACCCTTGCAGGCGCAGGGGCCTCTCACAGGGGCCAGGCTAGAGCTGCCCAGCCCTGTGAGCCACGGCCCGTACGGCTGGTCTGTGGGCTGATGGGAGACAGGTCCTGAGAGTTCCCTAGATGAAAACAGACATGTAATAAGCGATGAACATCTTGAATGAATTATTAACTTGATACTTTCTTCTGGTTTACGTTGTGTGTATTTTTGTTTTGTTTTTTCTCTCCATAGTTTCTGGTCAACATGGCTAATCCCCATCTTCGGAGCACTGGTCTTAGGTTTAATGTATCGCTATTACATGTTGGATGGGAGAACCTCTTGAACTGACCTTTCTGGGACTTCAGAAAGCCTAAAAGAGAGGGTGTGAGAGAGTGCATGCATGCAACACATGGAGTTCTGCTTCCCTTAACCTTTTCTGCCTTGCTTTTAGCTTTGGGTCTGTCAAGTGATGTTTCTATCCATGGGACCAAGCTAATACCAAACTCTATCCTAACTCTGGGACCCACGGACCTGTCGTACTTTCCTGTTGCGGTGGCAGGGCAAGTGCAACTTCCCGGTATTCTCTTACGTTTGTGTGTGGTCTCCCTCATGTGTGCATGCTCATGCGCGCTCTCTCTCTCGCCCTCTCTTGCTCTCTGAAGTAAACCACAGACAACCTTTTTCTTTCAATGCCTTTTCGTTAAGCCAGACAACGTGAAACAGCTGCTAGTGAGCCTGTGGATTTGCCTCAGTCCTTCACATAGCATTGTCAGAAATAAACTGCGAGTTGTGTACAGTCCTTTCCAGAAAAGATGTCCGGAGATTCGGTTCTGCAGTAACTTTCCCAGTGCATGCAGGCAACACTAATTGGAGCAGCAGGAAATTGTTAGCTTTGCTACCTCTTTCTGTACGTGTCTGTTTTTAACGGTTAAACAAATATAAGTATTTTAAAAGCAGTTCTGTTCATTTTGTAATATTTGTACTTGTCCCTTTAAGATGTATATTCTGTGAAACAATTTATACCGTGAATCCTGCTTTGTTTGGGTGCTTTTGTGCTGTGTGCGGCAATGCCAGAAACGGGGACTGACATGTGGTTTCATGAAATGCAGATTTTTCTTTCTCCCTGAGGTCTTGATCCAACATGTGTATTGGAAACAAAACTCATTCTTACTCACTGTGAATGTACACCAGATGGGGGGCAAAACCAAATAAATCCTGTCTCTTTTTACTAGGTGAAAAGGGAAAGGAAATTAATTTGGGATTTATGCATAATGCTGGTTTTGTCTTGGAATAGAGGAGGATATTTCGCTGCTCTTCTGGTTTTGTGAATTGTGTAGTCTGCCTCCAACAGTGCAGAGACAATGTAAGGTATGCATCATGCATTGAGGCATGAATCTTTCCAGCTCTTCCAGCACATTGGTCTGTGGCTTCGGGATCTGCTGGAAAAAAAAAGGGAACTCGTGTTCTGGCATCTGGTATCCTTCAGCGGTGCTGTACAATTGTACAACGCTGCTCTGACACTGGTTCCCAGTTCGAATGTTACAGCAATGCCGATCACCCTTTTGAATGGCAGCAAAAAGAGAAGCGATACACTGGGGTCTCCTTTGTGAAAACCTCCCGTAAGTTGGGGCTTTTCTTCTCTCTTGTGTGAAACTACTGTGTTCCCTAGAAGTTTGTGTAGAAGAATTTCTTGGATGTGGAGTTACACTCTGCTTTTTTAAAAACAAAGGCCAAGGAACTGCGTAGTTGCTGGGAAGGGAGGGCGCTGCCGGGGCTGCATTATTCCCTCCTCCGCTCCTCCAGTGGGCACGGGCTGGTCGCTGCCAGCAGCAGCATCTCATGTTTTGCATGCACTGTTTTAGCAGAGGTGCAACAGAAGTGCCCACAGAGGTCTGTCTTCCTACAGGACATTTTTCACTGCCATCGATTGTTTTGTCTCTTACGGTGAATTATCTGGGCAGGGAAACCTGGAACTCACCATTGCCAAAATGGCTTTTGGAGATCCTATTGCAAACTACGTTTGTCCCGCATTCTCTCCTGGCTGCTTCGGGGATCTAGTTTCTGTTTATTCTGTCCAAACGAGTCGAGCAGAAGAGTATAAATCTGAGCCAAGGAAAATCCAGTGGGAAAGACCTGGGAAATTCTATTTAGCTACATTTTAAAGGATAAAGGTAACAGGCCACGTAGTCATACATTAACATAGGTCTTAAAGTCAGTGACGGGTCAGCTAATGTGAGTTTATGGAAAATTGATCTTATCAGTCTGAAATGATATTTTTATATTCCAGATTATCTGAAAATACACTGATGTGCTACTTAGGCTTCTGTAAGGCATTTGAGTTGATACTGCGAGGTATATTGCCCGATTTAACAAAAGCAATACAAAAATCCACAAGGACAAACTGAAAACTGAAAGATTTAACAGTGTAAGGGCGAGAGTCAGTCGTTGAACGTGTTTCAAATTCACCCCAAAGTGCAATCCATGGTTGTGTAAGATTTAGCAGTGACCTGGAAGGAGACAGATGCCCCCTGGTAAAGTCAGTGAGCTTGGCGATGGCTGCCTGGCGCAGTCTGGGTAAGATCGATGCAAGGTTGTGTATGGGAAAACACACCAGGAACGCTGGATGTTGGGCTGCAGCATCACACCAGGGAAGTGGCAGAATGCGACACTGCAGGGTAAAGGTCCAGCGCGTTCCTCTCGGACATTAGTTGGGAAGGCTCTTCTGCGTTTGGCCCTGTCCCTGCAGTGGATGAATGCGATGACTACGCCTTTGGCTTTAAAAAATCCAGAGAAATGCCATGTAAATGATTAAAAGCTTGGAAAACATTATTCAGGGTGAGAGACTTGAGCCCACTCTAGTTTATCAAAGGAAAGGTTACAAAATCAGACCACTGGAGGTGCTTGCACGTGGAATAAAAGCTTTATCAAAGGGCATTTTGATCTAGGACAGTGGTCTAAAAAAGGCCACTAGTCAACACTAGAGCAGTTTAAACTGGAAACCGGTCCTTTTTCACATTTATCACAAAGTCCTTAACCATGAAAACAGTTTAGTGAGGCTTATAGTAGATTCTCTATCAACAGAAAGTTTTAAAGCTGGAAAGCATGTGTTGGCTAAAGCATCATCTTACTGAGTCAGGTTTTTCCGGCACTCTCTACATTCAGTAACATATTGGTAACTCTAGATCACTTTTTGCCATCTTCAGATCTTGTCCCGTTGCTATTTACCATTGGGAAAACTGCCTGTTAATTCCCATTTGTTGTGTAGCCTTTCTGTTGAGGCTGCTGTTTCCTTTTAACCCATTAACTGCCTGGGGGAGACCTTGAGTCTTGTTCCAGGGCTTCTGAGAGCTGTGAAGAGCCTTGTCCAATGCCTTGTGGAAACCCAAGCAGCCTCTGCCAAACAGCTGTCCTTTTCTTGTGCATGTGCCGGCTCCCTCAAAGATCTCGAGGTGCTTGAGATGCATTTACAGAAGCCACATGGAAGTCTTCCCGCTTCTCCATTAATTACAAGCTTAGAACAGCATCTGCCAGTGTGCCCAGCACGGGTATCAGTTTTGTTTGTCTGTTGTCCTGCAGATCCTTCCCCCACCTCTCTGCCCACCGGAGCTGGGGCTGGTTTGAAGGACGGCACGTACACGACGGACACAGGCTGATGTGAGCCCAGTGCTGTCCCGGCGCTGAGGTCCCCTGCCCACGGGTTTCTCCCGGCGAGGTGGTGGGGGCCAGCCCACCTCTTCTCATTCCTTTCTTCTTTTCTTCTGGCTTGCTGATGGGTCCCACAGGTGTGAAACTGCTCGGTCAACAAAGAAGGCATTAAAAAAGCTTGTTTACCTGCTTTATTTGAGGATTAAAAAAGACAATTCCAAATCTTTGTCCTTACGCTGAACTTCTCGCGCAGTGAATGTTTGTTGCCAGGTCCCCCGCACAATGCAGGCGCTGTCTCAGCTTTCGCCCTGTGAGAAAACTCTCTCGGTGAAATTAAAGCTGGGTGTGTGTGCTTTGCTTCCTTCAGGTGCTTTGGAGAAGGAGTTGAGTGAAGAACTGTAAACACGAGCAGGGAGACAGCTTCCACGGTTCACGTAACTGTATTACAGCTGCCTTGGGAACACCAACAGAACTATGCTGGTCTCTTCTGCCTCTCCACAAACCCAAATTCCTTGACAAAGCAGAATGTAACTGTTAATTGGGTTGATGGTTTAAGGAGGGTGGGTCTAAGTGTGGTCCTGGATTTGCTGAAGTTAGCTGGTAAAGGGAAGGAACAGTGAGGGAACGAGACGCAGAGCTCTCTGTGCCGCCAAGGCTGGAGCTGGGAGCCTTGGTGGCTGCCCCAGGGAGGATGTGGGCAGGAGAGCGGTTGGGCTCCGTTCCGAGACAGGGCTACCCGTGAAATGCCGTTTCTTGTACCCAGAGACCCGCTGCCCAGCGAGATGGGCTGGGTTGTAGATTTGCTGCGTTCAATAAAGGTGTTACAGCAAGAAAGTGCACGATTCTGTCTCCCAACAGGCACAAAATGTTTAGTCAACCTGTGCGTGTGTAAAGGCGCCGCTCGACTGCCCGCTCGGGTGGCTGTCTGTTTTACAGGGTTTGAATATCCAGTGTCTTATATTTTACAAACCTGGCAAGCTCCCATCGCCTGTATTTGAGGATCTCTACTGCACCTCAATGAGAATTATAACCGGGCAAAAAGATTTGGGGTGGGAGGAGTATTCAGCAGCCGCTTGCTGTTCCCCAGAAGAATCCTCCCACTCTGCCCAATCTATGGGGTGAAAACAGGTATTAACAGCGCTGCGTCGCTGTAAGGTAACTGAAGCGGTAACTGGAATTCTTGAAAATGACAATGTGTAGATGTAGTGCAGTTGGAGCAGGAAAATTTTGGTTGTGGCAACTGTTTTGCTTTAACCTAATTATCAGTTAAAGCTAAGAAAACAGTGAGCTGCGGCAGACGCAGGATTTGTCTTCCTGTCAGTTGAGGAAAAGTCTTTTAGTTGCATCGGTTAAAGCCGAGCCCATGAGCCCATGAGACAAAGATGATCTGCAGAGCCTTGTAACCAAGCCATGCAATGGTTCTTGCGATGTGTCAGGAAAGCAGCGGTTTCTGGAGAAGCCCTGTGCAAGCAATGAAACTCATTTTTTGGGGGGTGAATGGGGTTATCTGCAGAATTCAGTCCATAGTGATCTAAAAGTGGATCGTTATTAAGCTCGCAGTTGTTACGCATTATGCAATCATTCTCCTCCTGTTCTACAATTCCTTATTTGTGATGAAATCTCTGCGACCAGCTGACGTATTTACATTGCTAAGTGCTGTCTTGCTTTTCCAGTTTTGAGAACGTCTGCTCTTGGATCAGCGGCTGCCCATTCTGAACGATATTTCACAGTGGAATTATAATGGGACTTTTAATAATCGCAGCAGGGGAGCTGTGAGGGCTCCCTACATCAATCCTGATAAATTCCAGTTACCTCTTAGGAATTGCGATGAGCAAGAGGCAAAGAAGCTATGGAAGTGAGTTTTGTCAGACAAGAAGCTGTAGGGTGTATGACGGTGACAGCAGCGCCGTCCCTTGCCTTCTATGTGAATGCTGCCAGCAGAGCATTGCCTTGTGCCACCAGCAGCTCAGTTACGCTCCGGCAGCGCACGGGAGCACGGGCTCTTCACCACAAGAAGAGCGTGTAGGAGGGTTGTTTTCGACGCAAAGATGAAATGGAGACCACAAAATACACCTCTTATTTACATGTATGCTTATAAAAGAATGTAACATCCCACTCCCGCAGCTGTCAGCAAAATCTGGCTCTTAAAAATTTGCCTAATTGTGGCTCTCATGGTAATTGCAGCAGCCTCAGGGAAGCGGTGCCTGATCAGATCATCCTAGGAGGGAGGAAGAGAGCAGCAAGGCAGCTAACCAGCGGCCGCTGACTCGATGAAAGGGCAAGGGAAAGTCGGTGGGAACTCTCTTCTTTGGTCCTGGATTTTAGCTGAAATAATGTGGGGAAAAAGGCCATTCACCGAGCTGGAAGTGGAGGTTTTGGGGTGAAGGGAGCGCTTTGTAACTGGTGCTGGATAGTTTGTGAAACCCACTGTGCATCCCTCGCGAGGGTCCTGGGTATTAAAACTGTTCTGGGGTCTGGGAAGCGGATACTGCGGTCACAGGACAACCTCCGTGTGCTTGTAGGAAAACAAAAACTGATTCGTAATATGAAGGAAGGCTATGAATTATTCTCTTGGCAAGCACTATTTAGCTGTAAACTTTATTTATCTTTGATCAAGAGGAATTGGATCCAAAATCCACAGAAATAAAGAGGAGACTTCTGAACTACTTTTAAATCTGCTTCCAAGTACTGCGGGTCAATACCGAGCACAGTCTTGCTTCTCCAAGCGTCGAGGAGAATTTGCAGGGTGTTTGAGACAGAGATGATAAAAAATTAAGGGAATCCAAATGCTCCAGCACTTCTCATTAGTCCCACGTCTCAGCAGTTGTATGTTGCCCTTCACTGGCGAAGAGAACGCTGAGATAGTTCAGGGAGAGGGAGAAAAGTCAGCCCAGCACCTGTGATGAAGAAGGTGACAGGACAATCAGCCTGTTGGTTTGTTTGCACCGTCCCATCTTGACTTCTAATGAAGCTAGCTATTGTTTACATTTTAATTGCTCCCAATCTGTAAATCTCCAGTTAGTGTTGTATTTCTTTTCCCCTCCAAAGACTATTTTGACATTAAAGAGTATTTTTTGCTGCTTCCTCGGAAGAAGCATCTGCTGCAGAAGCAAGTGCTTTACAACACCCCAAACACCATGTTTGGTCCATCTCTGTCCTCCCAACCCCAACCCCAGCAGCTGCGTCTGGGACAGAGCCACCGCCACCGTTACACTGTGCCGTCTTCAGTTGCCATTCACCCGTATCTCTGCATATTCATGGGCAGTATCTTATTTCCCTTCTCTATTGATTTGAAGCATATTTAGCATAAATACCATCCTGCGCTGGTTTCCGAGCCATACCCAGAGCTCCGGCGAGGAAAACAGTCCGTGGGTGCTGGCTTTGTTTCCAGCTCAAACGGGGCATTGGGGAAGGGAGAAAGGAGAGAGAAAGCACAAGTGCAATCTTGGAGTGGGACAGAACCACTGTTGCTGCCCAAAACACTGCTCCTTTTCCAGGAATGTTTCATGCCTGCCGCGGGGAGATACGCGCTTGGGAATGCGAGCAGCCCTGCCGCTAGATGATCTGCTGAGCCGTGGTACTCCCAGTAAAGCAGTTTGGAAAACATGCCTGACTTGGGAGCATTCCTGCCGGGACACGCCACCCTGCGCAGCATCGCCGGCCGAGCACCACTGCTGCGGAGGGGAAACAGCTCTGGGTGCAGAAGACGCTGGTACAGGGAGGAGGTTGCCACCCTCTGTACCTCCAGACAGGTCCTGGCCACCGGGTCCACAGCATCTGCACGGGTTCTTGCAGGAACAGGATTATTATCTTGGGGCCAAATTCCCTGCGTGGGCGCAGTGGCACAGGAGCCGGTGGGACATGCCCCGGCCAGGATCCGCGGCGCCCGGGCTGAAGTCCAGCTTTGTGGGGATGCTCAGACACTGCAGAGCCAGCAACGCCTGAGAAAATCCGTGCAGTTTCTGATGGTTTCCCTGTGCCTCGGAGGCCACGGCAAGGGCTGAACTGGAGCTGCTGCCTCTGGGGAAGGAGGAAAACCTGCAGCTCCTGTCCCCAGGAAGGACAGTACTGTCGTTCACCTCTGAGCACAGCCAGCCTCCGGCACCCAGCCCTGCTCGCCCAGGAGAGGCAGCATTTCAGCTTCTGCAGCACTGCCAGGCTCTTCTCCAGCCGCCGGCTGGTGACATGAAGGTTTTCTTGGCAATGATACCAGTCTGTAGAGAGTTAATTTTGAGTGAGGACGACAGACAAAAGGGCCAAAATGTTTAACTTGGACAACCTGTGCCGAGGAGTCACCAATCCAGTTCATGCAGCCAAGCACAACAGAAATCTCCCGCGTCCTCTGTGGGGTCTTGTCAGAACACAGATACCCGCCGAGTTCCGAGAAGAAGGTGGTGGCAAGGACCTGCCGCTCTGACAGGGGACAAGCAGGGAATCTCTGAAATCCTGGAGAAACGTCTCTGCGTGAAGGGCTCCGGATGAACTGTAGCGCAGGCAGACGGGGACTCAGCTACCTCGGCTCCCCCCAGCAGGACCAGGCAATGCAGGGGGAACCGCGGTGGCCCTTCCAGAGGGATGATAAGGGCCTTGGAGCGATGCCATGGTCCTCCCCATCCCAGAGCACAATTACCTTAATTGCAAGAGGGACCCACGCATCTGCCTTTGTTTCAGGCGGTAAGTCACTCACTCACCTCTGTGTCCCTGCTAGCACAGCCCAGGGAAGCCAAATGTCAGGGCACGATGCTGCAGTAAGTGGAAAATCATTAGAAACTTATGTTGGGACGTTGTTAATTAGCAAATCAGTGGCTAGAAGTCAAGCGCACTTGTCCCAGCTTTGTTCCTTCCACAATGAGCTCTGTGTGGTTGTAGCTGGAGGATGGGGAGCCCGAATAACCCGGGCGATGTTCCTGTGACGCTGTTACAGGTGATAGCACTGTGCAAACCGAGAGCTTGCTCCTCACAGCCTGCAGGAGAGGAGGAGGGAGAAACAAATCCTTTTGATAAACATAATAAGCTCATCAGAAATTGGGAAATATTCTAAATAGATGGATTAAATTATTAAAGCTTTCAACTGAAACAAAATAAGCTTGTTTTTACTGGACCAGTTCAAACCGCTCTCCCCTCCTTAGCACCTGAAAACAAGCACCCGCTCTGTTACAGACAGACGTGTCCTGCTTATACTTAGACCAAGCAACACCTTCTTTTGCTTGATTAATGAAGGTGACCTGAAGTATTGTGCTAAGATTTTCAAAAGCCATGGCAAACCTGTGCTGTGCAGTGCTCCACAGGACCTGTCTGTGATGGCAGCCCCGGGGCTCGCTGCCCTCTCCGTGCAGGAGTCAGTGCACGGTGGCCAGTGCTAGCCCCGGCCCAGGTCTGTGCCCAAGCTCTGCCTTCCCTGACTGCAGAGGGGCAGAGTCGGGACGTGGGAACACAGAGCTGCAGAAGACCTTGGAGGTCATTAGAGTCAACAAGTAACCCATGGTTAACGCTGGTATTAAATACATCGCTGTGGTGCCTTTTGGTTCGCCCTCCTGTGCTCCCACCAGAGAGGGTCCCACCATCCGTCTGTCCTGTGACGATCAGAAACTCTCCTAATTCCCGGCCGCAGTGCACCTGGGACCAGTTCATATGTACAGGTCTTGTGTCATTATCAGCCTGTCATTTATAACTATTCTCTTCCTCCTAGGTGTTCATGGAGAGTAACCTCAGCATTCACTGTGATAAATTAAAGGAAAAAGAAAGAAATATCTGTCTTGCACTTACAAACTAGCATCTGATTTCCCTTGTAGTCACCCCCCTGCAGCTGCTCCAGCTGGAATTAATCCTTTGTGACCATAACGTCCCAGGGTTTCCCAGAGCCTTAGACCCTGAAAATACCTAATTCTCCATTGGTGTGGGAGTTACGTCGCCCACTGCATCCTACCCAGGCCGTCTCACGATATCTCACAGCCACAGCCACCTTGTGGGTCCCAGTCGTGTTTTCTCCTTTGCTGTTTCCAACTAATAGGGCAATAATGTAGAACAGAAAATCTCACCAGTTTTTAAGCTCGTGACCTTCTGCTATGGATGTTGCATGTCACTTCCAATGCACCGGTCTTTGGGGTCACACCATTACTTGTAAATGGCATTCTGATCCTGTCCCGTACAGACAACATTTTGTGTTGCTGTTCATTAGCGCTAGCCTACCTTTTGTGTTATCCTCTTCTATTATCCTACTGACCACAGCCTTTGAAAAGTCCTTTGAGAAATATTTCCTAAAACACAGGGAAAAAGCCCAATATACTGAGTATTCTTCTAATGGTAAAAATACCCCTTATGTGGTGTTAGGCTGATCTAAATACAAAATAGTTACATTTTTGAAGAGGAAAAACATTACTGAGTTATGCCGTGGAAATCAATACGGATATTTTCTACAATTAAATATAAACACAAAAGGGTAAATATTGCAGCTTTAAAAACACCCTCTAATAGCATCGATGACACAGCTGCCTTAGTATTATTACAACTTGAATACCGGGTTTTGCATAATGACCTCAGTACTTGTGGGATGGGGAAAAGAAGGGACAGAGAGCTCTAGGAAACAAACTCCTGCCCTGTTTTGTGCTCACCCGGCCGGTTGCCCTGCTGCCAACGGGCAGGCGGCCGCGCTGGGCTCCCAGGAAGCGAGGTGCCTCCTCACGCAGCCAACTTGCGTTTACACATCACGGCTGCCGCTCTCGGAGGCAAGGATGGGGACACTGCTGTGGCTTTATGCCTGGGATGGAATGGGAAGACCCATTTCTTTAATGGGTTTTAAATGGCCCCATTTTCTCTTTTTAAAAACCCTTACGAACCAGCCAAATATCCAGGAAAGCAGCCAATTGCGCACACCAGCTTCTAGACCTTAAAATCGAACCTTTCCCAGCCATCGGCCACGCAGCCCGGGATCCCCAGTCAGCCTGTCCCCGGCTCCAGCACCGGGATATAAAGGTGGTGTTGTCTCATGCCAGCAATAATCACCGTGCGGCAATCCTGACAGCTCCTGGCCGCCCCCCATGCCTCCATCACGAGGATGATGTTAACGCCAGTGTCACACGCTCCATGTTGTCTCTTCTCCAGGGACACCGCTAACAGAAATTACTATAAAACAAGTTTCCTGCCAACCTCAGCAGCTCTAATGAGTCAGGAAGCAGTAATCTGGGAACAGGGGAACTGTTGACAGAGCCTAATTATTTTCTGACAGTCTTTCTAACAGAGTTAGAAAATAAAACACCTACATAGGCTTAGAAATTGCAAGTGGGGTTAGCAATATTACGCATGAACCTGCTAATTTATCCCCATGATCCTGGTTTTGACTCCTTCCCCGTCACACCTGCTCCTTTCCAACTGCTTATGCAGGGAGAGGAACTTCATTATCAAAAGAGAAAATACCTTAATGACACAGAACACATAACTTTTAATGGGGAGTCTCCTGTTTCAGTGTCTGGCAGTTAATTGGTTAGGATTTTTGTGTATTTTAGTTACATTTATTCCATATATTATCACTGCAAAATCAAGATGTGTGCAGAACATGTTGCCATGTTTCACAAACGTGTGAGCGAGAACAGACTCACTGAGGTGTCATCTCGGCCATGTCCCCGGCCACGCGATGCTGCTCCTTGGTTCGTTCAGATCCCTACCTGGAGCCAGACAAGGTCCCCCCTGCCTGCTGAGCAGCAGCCACTAGTGCACACTACAGGGAAAAAACACGTGAAACAGAGCAGATGCGGACAGGGATCCTGCCCTGGGAACCTGTCCCAGGCTTTGGGGAACGTCAGCTCCCCAATTCCAGACTCCAAAGGCAAAATCCCAAGCGGAGCCCATCATCTTCTAAATCTCTACTGCAGTGACTGGAAAACCCCATGACAGGCACGTACCACCCCCCGCTGCGGTCCCCAAACAGGGCACAGATTTCCTTTATTGTGTTATTTTAACTTCCACTGTTTGTGTCGCTTCCACAGTTCGGGTCCTGCTCACTCTTTCCACCACAGGCACCGTTGGAGTTTGCCCTTTCAGGACATTAAAGGTTTTGCCCATCAGCCAAACTGACATTTGAAAAGGATCTACAGAGCTCGTTTACAGAATCCCCCAGCAAACCTGCCTACACCTGCCACTGGAACTGCATGTTTATCCAAAGCCAAAGGCACAGAATGTTCAAAAATCATAAAAGTGAAGACAAATGCACAACAAGCTCAGTGGTCATTCATCTCCTTTAGCATATAAGCCTCTGCAGCTTCCAGTTTCATTTGTGATCAAGACCCAGAGCCCAGCACCAACCATGTGGGACTCAGTCCCACGCTGACTTTCGGGTTTTGGTACTAAACAGCTGGGCTGTGCCAGACCCCAGGTGATCTTCAGCCACCCTCAAGAGCAGCTGGTATGAATCCCTCCTACACTGTCCCCTAATTTTCCCGGACAGGGAATACAAGCTGGGTTTCGTTTGCTGTCCGCACAGCAACACAGCAGGATGTGAAGTGTGTGGCCTGGGGCTGCTGAGAACACCCAGGAGAAAGATTTGATGAAACATTGTAGTTGCTCTCGTAGCTTAAACCTCACCCAGATCTTGGGCAAGTCAAGGGAGGTTGGAGGCTAAGGTCCTGACTGAGATTCATTGATAAAGGTAAACCTCTTTCTTGCCTTGCTTTATCAGATTCATCCTGTTCATGTGAAAATTTTCTCTGTCCTGGGAAGTTTAAGCAGCTTTCCTTTCCCTGGGTAATGGGTACCAGACCTATCATCACCAGCAACTCTTTGGTGCTGGGCTTATCCAGAGAGCCTAAAAAGTCCCCTATGATTCAGTGAAAGGGCATGTCCACCATAGGAAGAAACATAAATAAAAAGATATCCTGTAAGTCCTCCCCACTGCTATCCACCGACAATCTGAGACATGGCACGATTAATGTGCTGCTTCGTGGCATCCCCTGGCCAGCGCAATCAGTGTCGTATGTGCCACAGTGTCCTCTGCCACATGCTCCAGCCACCGCCTGGAGCTGCAAGACCTTTCACTGGTGCACCCGGGGTAGGAGCAACTGGAATTTTGTTTTTCGCGTATTCCCATCATACACCACCCAGAATAACCCTTTGTTTTAAGGTGTCAAAGGCAGGGGAGTGGTGTCACTCAGTAGGCTTGGACGGGTGGTTGCTCAGCAGCTCTGCTTAATGCGACAGCTTTTATTGCCTTCGCAGAAACCTGTATCCCAGGTCAGTGCATCAGGGTTGGGTATGTGCAATGTCCTGAACATCCTCCTGCGCTCTGGCTTGTGAAGTCTTTCCATTCACCCACCTGCGCTTCATCTTTTTGCTTCTCTGCCCCTTTCAACATATCTGGTAACTCAAGCTGGATTTCAGAACTGTAAGATAAGGAGGTACAGTCCCACCTTCCCTGGCAGCACCTCTGCTGCGTGCTTCACATGGCATTTTCACGTGCTGGGGTCCACAGGAGGAGTTTATGGCTCCAACTGGACTCCAATAAACCTTGTACTTGTGTTTTGTTGACCTGCCTTGATGCAGTTATTTCCCCAAGTCCCACTGCTAGGCACTGCTCCATGCTGCACCCTGGATTAATTGTATTCAGTCATTAAAAAGTCTAATTGTATGGGACTGCCCACTCCTCCTGAAGAGCAGATTATCTATTCTTTCTTCAAATTTGGCCTTTGCCCATCGCCTCCCCCTCTCTGGTGATATCGCACAGCTCTCGTAGTGCCTGGGAGCACCGGGGGCTGTCTCCAAGCGTGCCATCCCCGGCCTCTCTCCTTTCCAGCTCTCATCGTGACCTTGCTTTAGAAGTTCACCCCAGGCTGAGTAAGCCACAGGTGGGGACTGAACAGCCCCGCTGTTACTGCCTCACTCCACAGAGGATCAGGACTCCTTTTTCCCCCACTTTTCCCCTCATTCTGTGCGGTCATTCATGCTCTATCAGCCCTGCCCTTCCTGGGACTCTGCAAGACTCTTCACAGCCAAAAGCCCTCCCTAAACCAACTGGCTTCAGACACGGCTGGATGGGACCTGCGAGCTTTCGTGGGGAACGGCTGTGGGAGGCAATTGTGGCTTGCTGTTTGCTCTTGTGACTTTAGCCAGTTCCAGAGACACTTCCCCCAGTTTCGGGTGTGCAGTCAGTCCTGCGGACACACTGTCACTCGCGAGCTCTGCCTGCCAGTGGCCTTCCCACTGCTCCGCGTCCTGCTTGGGCTCGCCTGCCTTGGGCATCCCAGGATAACACCTCGGTGGCCGCAGGACCACTGGGCAGCAGAAGCTGGCTCTGGACATGAACGCAGCTTGCCTTGGTTGGGCAGAGGCACTTTTCTTGGGTCTTGACCATAAGGAGAATGTTCTTGTGCCACTTGCAACTGTATTAGCAATTAAAACAGTCATCACCTGCTGGGTGACCTGTCCCTGCTGCAGTGTGAGTCCTCCGCAGTCACGTAGCTGCTGCTGCTGTGCTGGTAGCATTTGGGATTTCAGCACTGTCTGGTCTTTCTGGCCAGCAATTAATTCCTTTGCCCCCCAAAGGCAGTGGAGCTTCATCCCTCATTGCTCCATCTCTCATTGCATCCTTTTCAGGAGTAAGATCTGGTTTTCTTCTCTGCCATAGACCATCTGTTTGTAGCACCTTCTCATAAAGTCTTTGTTTCCCTCGTTACTTAGACAGGAGGCAATTATAGCAGCATCTTACTTTTTTTTTTTCCCCTGGATGCTTCCCAAATGGTTTGATTTTGTAGCGCCAGCGCAGGAGTAGCTCTCCCTCTTCTCAAGGGAAAGGCATTCCTCCCTTGCCGGGCAGGGCAGCCCTCGCCTGGCACGGACGAATTCCCCTTCCCTCCCAGGGCTGGCAGGTACGGGATTGCCAAAGGCGGGGGATCTTTCCCTTCAGCTCTCCTGAATACAACTGCTCCACAGCTTTTTCTTCCCCTCTCTAAACTTCCCATCATAAAAATAATTGCCAGTTGTTCAGTAAATTTATCAGCTAATCCTTTTAATTCCACAGTCATATAATCTGAGCCTGCCAGTTTGCACAGCGCAGTGTATATTCAGCTCTCCTCTCTCCTCTTGCACGCTCTGACAGCTATACAAGGTCCCTGCGCAGTTCGGCTAAATAATGCCTTTAGACTCGCACTTTGAAATTCTTTCTTTCTTGGATTTATAGCTGATGGTTTACCTTATTTCAATCACTTCACATTGCTGTGTTTGGCAAATTGCTGTGCTGGTTGCCGTATTCTTAGATAGCCCAACAGTTCAGGCGGGCTGTGGTCCTGCAGTCACGCTGAGCCGAGCTGAGCTGGGTGTGCTCATCCATCCTGAGCAAGTCTCACCCGCCACCGCACGACCTGCCCCATGATAGACTCCAGCTGGGAAACCAATCCCACTGCAAAACAACCTCACCAAAATAAAGCATGAGCTTCAGACAGACTACTTTATTAACACCACTCACCGCAGGACCGATGGAGCTCTAGTGCTGGGCATGGGAAGGGGTGAAGTATGTGGTTTAGGGCACAATTACCTCTTTCTACAGCAGCTTCCAGTAACATCGGGTTACAGTGACAGTCTCCCAGTCACCGCTGCAGCGATGTGGTGATGCAGCTGTGACTGCCTTTGCCCCACCGCCAGCCTCCCTGCCCGCTGCATCAGCTTCGGCGTCCACCTGGATGTTTTGCTGAGGGGCTTCCATGGATGCACTTGTTGGAAAACCAGTGGAACCAGCGCAAGTGGCATGAGGACGTGGATGCAGTAGAAGCATTTGGTGGTGGGAGCAGCAGCGCTGCTCCCTTACAGCTGTAGTAGCCATGAAATCGGCCCAGCTGCAGCACCCTGCACGCTGAGCTCGGTCAGCGCTGGTCTGTGGTTCACGAGGCGGGTTGGTGCTACAGCTGTCCAGCTGCTAGCAGCTAAATTTGTCAGGTCACACAAGGAGATGTGCTGGGAAACACATCAGAGCACCTTGCAGCCCAACCTCCCCCTCTGCCATATGAACCGTGCCTCGTTGCCGCAGGAGGATGCCCAGGAACAGCAACTGGGGTTTCAATTTTAACTTTAATTGGTCAGATAAAGAAAAAGCCCAAGATCTGGCACAGGAGGGACAGAGTGCCATTTTCAAACCATGTAGAAAAGCGGCGCTGGTATCTCCTGGCAGAGCTCGTTCACACGCTGTGGTTTCAACAGGCAGTGGTGATCCTGGCAGCTTTGCTGCCTGCAGATCACAGCTATTCCCTATTTCTTGCGCACGGGAACAAACCGATCTCTTTTCAGGACAACAATCTCCAGCAAGTTAAATGCAGCGTGTGAGTGCCCTGGGTGACACACAAAGCTTACTGCGCCCACGATCCTCCACTAAGGACCCCCAATGTACCACATCAGCCCTCCCTCCCCCTTTCCAAAGCACCGTGCTGCCCACCCCAGCTTCCCACTGCCCCCAGTCGGGAGCTGCGCTTGTCCTCAGGGTGTCACGTACCACCTCCTCACCCCTATGGACAGCTCAAATCACATACAGTTTCTTAGTGGCTAGTAGACCACGAAACGCCTTCAGCTCCAATTCCAGGCCTGCCTCATGTTGCTTCCCTTTGCTCCATTAACAAAAGGATTTTTTTTTTTGCTCTGGTAACATTTCCAGAACCATCTCTCCGAAGGACTGCTATCTGGGTGCTCCGCATTTCCTTTCAATGAGGGTTTTTTTGGCTAAAGTTGGGCATACAGAACTCAGCAGCAGCACACTGCCCGCCGAAACTTGGTAACCCCTCCTTGCCGTTGCCGTGGCTTAAGAAACTGCAAAGCAGACATCTGGGTTGCCACAAGGAAATGTGACCTGCCAGCTGAATGATAGCGTAGTGATTACAGCAAAACCCTCTGGAAGATTTTTAACTCGGGAGGATACTCGTGCCTGGCTTGAAGCAAATGAACAATGTCCTCACATGATGCCGTCTGCCCGCTCCACTTGGCACAGGAGCTACGAGAGCGGAGGAAAAGGCCTGGGCAAGGGCGCAGGCAGCAAAGAAACCTGCTTGGCGCTTCTGAAAGGCGGGAGAACAGCCCTCCTGGCAGCAGTGAACAGCCGGGGATGTGTCCAGGAGGCCTCGACAGCCTGCTCTGAGCAAAACGCACGCAAGTGCCGCTCTCATTTCGCATGGCAGCACGCAAGCGGCCAGAACTGTTCCCAGGGATGATTGTACTCCCTGCGAAGAAAGGAAAAACACCTTGCTTTGTCTGTGGTTCAGCCTCAGAAATGCTCTGCTCTGTAGCCATGATAAAAATAATACATTCAATAACAATTGTATGGTATTTTTTTCACTGTATCTGGTGTGACGGCCTCTGCACGGTGGGACGTTTCTCCGCTCCCCAGGGCACACACTGGCTGCCTTAGCAGGTGACAAGGCGACTCCTCAAGGAAAAGGTGGAGAGCTTTGCTGGGAAAATCCTTACACACCTGAGCACCCAGCAAAATTGTAAGGGGTGAGTATGTGAGAAGGGCATAAATAGGAGATATGGTAGGGTAGATGGTGACAGAAAAGGATGTTGGTCTAGATAAAAATGAGCCCTTGAACAGTAGAGGTGCTCCATGGCTTGAGCACCGTGCCCTGAAACGCCACAAGTGACGATGAAGTCCGGCAGAGGAAAAGCCAGCACAGCTCCAGGGGATTAAAGCAGTATGCCTGGGATGAAACAGATACCCGACTTCAAAGAAAACCGAACCCGTACCGTGCAATTGCCATCATTCTTCCGCAGGGCTGTGAACCGGGATGCCACGTGTGTGCCATGCCAAGCCCACTCCACAGGCACCCTCTCGACGCCCGGCCTGCGTGGGGTAACATGGCGGAACGAGACCCCGGTGCCCAAAGCACCGAAGCAACAGTGCTGCGAGTGCAGGAGCGCGGTCGGACGTCCGGTGAAGACACCGGGCAGGAGGCTGCCCCACGGTGACACACCACACAGCAGCGGCAGACGGTGTTCAAGGAAACTGTCCCGGCTGGTGGGGTACAGCGAGTTTCTGGAAGCTGCCAAGTATTTTTGGAGAGGGATTTTGCCGGGATTGGAGAGCGGACTGGCACAGGAGCCGGCTCCGGGAGGGACGGGAGCCAACCTTGTGGTGACACAGTCCCCAGGGGGAAACCGGACCCTCTGCCGAGCCGGAGGTATGCGTCAGCTGTTCGCAGCTCCTTCTGCCTCCATTTTTCACAGCTTAAGCATTCGCCTGGCACCTCCATTCACTCACACCACGAGCCCTCCCACTTTCCCATCGCTTTTGCAAAGCAGATTTTTATCACCATGGAAAAATAATTTTAAACCCCTGTGGGTGACCTTTCCTTACCTCCTCCCCTTTCTTACACCTTCTTAGTTGGGGAAAAGGGCCCCAAATTCCCTCACTTCAACTTTTTAATACTTATGTTCTCCAGATTACCCAGATCTGGGGTACTTAAGGTGTATGCTATGCTATTCTTGTTTCACCTTATTAAAACACACGCTTAAGACTCATTCCACATTTTGTTTACTTAGAAATACCTGCTTCTTTATTTGTGACAATACGAATAGGAGTTCGTTTGGACCAGACTCTCTGCATTACCAGTTTTGATGGTGGGGCACTGAGGGTGGCCAAGCCCTGTCAGGCAGCAGCAGAGAGCTGTGGTGGCTGCTGCCCCGCAGCCACAGCCTGCCCGTTGTGTGCCCCTCGCCTCCTCCCACACCAGGCGAGGAAGGCTGCGCCGACTGCTTGCCCTGGGGCCACCACTGCACCCCGGCTGCCCTTTGGGGAAGGACCGGCCTGTCGGCCTGATGTTTTCCCTCAGGCCTTCGGGGCCTCCCTCGCCGACGCCGG
>VYZM01011932.1:430185-501901 GCA_013398915.1 Dromas ardeola | reverse complement strand
GGGGGCTGGAGATTTCCCGAAAGCCGCTCATTAACTTTCCCGGGAAAAAAAAAAAAAGGGTTTTCGGTGGAACAAGCAGCCTCGGAGAGGACGGGAATGCTCTGATTTGGGGTAGAAACTGGCAAAGAGCCGGAGAAGCGGAGGTTTTCAGCAGGGCGGCGGGTGACGGTACCGTGGAGGTGAGAGCNCCAAGAGAGAACGTTTGGGAATGTTGAAACTAAACGAACCGAACGCCTGTTTTCATAATACCTGAATTTTGGCATTGACAAGTGCGCGATAATAAGGTGATGTGTATTAGGACAAATGCTGTGTACTGCACAAGTTCTTAACTCGTTTTCTCTTACGTAAAAGACTTGGAAGTCGCTACTAATAGTTTGTTGAACGTATACCCCCACAGTACACCAGGGGGGGAAGCAATTTTGGGGGTGTATGACAAAAGAAATAGAAAGTCATTTATTACCCTGAAGTGAAGGTAGCTAATCAGAGTTTAATATTGTTACAGGGAAGACTAAACTTTTTTAGAGTTTTTGGAGCTAATTGTAATATGCTCATTAACTCTGAGTTGTGTGTCTCTAGGGCTGAAGCTAAAAGAAATAAAAAGACTTTAATGAATCAAAGCACGCCTTTAAAGCTCTCAAACTGCTCAAAGTCATTGTCTCACTGTTTAGAGATCTTAAAGTTATTACCAGTGTATAACAGTTTGCAAATTTTTTAAAAGATGTTACTACAGGGGTTTAAGGCTCCCCTGTTATCGAAGACACATATATTCCAGTTGGTTTCAGTCCTAGTGAGGCCAATAGAAGGGAAAGAGTATTTTGAAACAGGGCAGCTCTAATTAAAAAATACAGGTGATAAAACCCCATCAAAATTATCATTTATTGTACTGGAAATTTGAAAAGTGTGCACTGTTAAAGTAATTTTGTAAAATACTTAAAATAAAAAGGTTCCACGTAAGTTGCAAGATTTCAAGGACTCCTGCTTACTTGAGCAGAACTTTTGAACTCACCAATCTTAGTATGAATTCTCAAAATCTGTAGGGTTTTTTTTTTTAATATTTAATGGAATGGTTGAGTGTCTGTTTCAGGTAGGAACAGGCTCTCGCACTGATTAATCAAGAGTGTATTTTTTTCTTCTGGTGGCATTGATGCAGGGTCAGAGCTAGACAAGGTCCAGGGAAGGATGTGTGATGATTAGGAGTGGCCATAATGAGCTTCTTGATCCAAACAAGGTGGGATATGATAGAGGTGTATAAAGCAGTGAATGGTTATAAAGAGGTTAAAGCAAGGCTTGCTTTTCATATTTTGTCATAATAAAAGATCAAGGAGATATTAAGTTGAAATGCAATTTAATTTAAATTAAAATTTAGAATAAATGAATATACTTTTATAGAATGAATAATTAAGTGATCCTCTTTGCTGTGAAGAATATTAGTATGATTTTTAGCTGGACTTAGGAAAAAGTTACCTGTTGTGGTTATTTGATTAGTTGGAACACACTTTGGTACGCCTTTTTTTTTTTTTTTTCCTAGATAGATAGATACAGATAAACTTATCCTGTGGAGAAATCCTCTGGATCAGAGTATGAATACAACTGATGAGATAAAGGAAAAGGTCTGAACACAGTGAGAAAGCCACAAATATGCATTTGCGATGAGGGTGTGTTAGGAGCATGTAGTTTCTCATAACTGCTCTCCTTTTAGAAATACAGCTACCCCGCAGTTTGGAATCCAGCTCGCAGATTGAATTGGGGCCAGTAACTTTTCCTCTGAATTGCATTCCTGTGTGCGCGTCGGGATAGTTGCGGTTTAATGATACCGGTCTTGTAAGTGTGTCGATGAAGATCACTGTGGTGTTTTGGAAATGCAAAGATTATGACAGTGAGAGAAGCTGCAAGATTGGGGTGGTCTTGTGAGTAACTGAGGTTTTCTAACATACAGACTTTAGTTTATAGAAAGTAAAGTGGGAGAATATTAGTGTACTGATTAAAATGTACTTGCCTGTTCTTAAAAGTGAAACTGTATTTGAAAACCCAGTCAATCTAGATGTAGCTTATGCTAGTGCAATTTTTTTATGCTATAGTTTTTCTTGTTCTCTGCACAGACCGAGTTATGTCGTCAGTCTGTTTCTGTGCTATGTGTTAAACTTTTGGCTTGCACAGCCATTTCGCTTCAGATTTTTGTTTTCATATTTCTTTAAAAATGTTAAGCCAAACTTCCTAAAGCACACAGACCTAAGGTGAAATGGCAATACAGACAAAGGGAGAGTCGTTAATTTAAAATTTGATCTGATAATTCTTTTGAGTTACTTCTTTTCATGTATGCGTAGCTTGGGAAAGAGCGTATTTTTTCTTTGAGTATCTAAATACTTTGTCTTCCAGTTTTTACCCTTGTAGGTGTGGATTCGCGAGCAGGTCCAGCCAGTATGAATTCCCACTTGCTGAGTTAAAGCAGTCTCATCCCCTTTCTTTTCCTTGCTGTCCTGCTTATGCCAACGCTTATGTGGCCGTGCAGTGAACTGGATTGGGGAACTGGTCACGTTAAAATTAACTCAGCTTTTCCCTTCTTCCTTCTCACCCTGCCCCACAACAAAAAAAGGAAAAGGGGAAGAGAAATGTTGATTTTTAACCAGGTGAGTATCCTGGTCATGTTTGCTGTGGGTCTTCGTGAATGGCTTGTGCTGACTCAAGGAAAGGACATGTGAAAACTAGCAGTACGGAAGGGTGGGACTATTTCTTTCAGCAGCAGTGCCAGCTTATATTGGCTTAAAATGATAGTGAAACTGTACTTAAGTTGCAGGCCTCTGGAATATGTCTGGTTATAGCTGTTAAAAATAAAATGCTAAGGGTTGATTCCAAGGCCTGTTGCTGAAGCTCATCCCCGCAGCTCCAGAGGAACTAACTAGTGCTAAGGACAAAAACCTGTCTTTTTATGTATAATCAATATTAAAAGAAGGTATATGCTTTGTAACCATTGTAGAAGGAGAGTATCTTCTAATAATAAGATAATAAAGATATTAAAAATGGTATGCTTTTTTGAATGCTGAAAATGTTTAGAATGTGATAGATTTAATTTCCATCTTTACATAACATACTCTCCTTTTTGAAATAAAACAACCCAAATGTGCATACAAATTAGTAACGTAGTAGAGAAATCACTGGAGCATAAAACCTAAAACCTTGAGGCTAGTTGTTCTGTGGCTGAATATCATATACAACATTCAAATATAGCAAAGTTAGCTATTCGTTGTAAACAGGCAGAGGTGTGAAAAACTGTGATTAAAGTAGTTCATCAAATGTCAGGTACTAAATTGGAACTGATTAAACGTGATTAATTTAGCTAATACATTCATTTGAACAAGTAAAAAGTAACAATGTGTGTAGTAATAAAGTTGCATTTTTGATCAGAACTTTTTATCACATATCCGTCCCCCCCTCCCTTCGATTCTGCTTTACGCAGCTGAGTAACTGTAAAACTGAGACTTTCTGGAACTTTGAAATGACAAGAAAAATGTTACTAGTCTCCTAAATAGCTCTTTTGCCCTAAAAATGTCATATAGTCAAACCTCAATTTTCCTCTGTGCTTAAATGTTATATGACGGTAATCTACTTGTGTTCACTGAGAATTGTTGATACATCGTGTGGTTTTGGGGGATTTTCTTTTTTCCTACTAGAACTTTTTTATTTCCATTGTCCAAGGGATAACTCCAGTAAGACAGTAACTGAATTATCAAAGAGGGACGGAACAGGTGCTTTGTAAAAATAGTACGAGCCTGCTTTTAGTTTAGAACTAGTACTAGCAGTTTTTAGGAATAGAAATAATACATAGCTTCTTTTTGTAGCTCATAGAAGGTGCCAACCTGGACAGGTAGCGCTGAGTGTTATGTGAGGGATGGATTGCATCCATCCATCCATCCTCCTGTTGCAGCTCTTCCAGCTGCCCCCGGGACATTCTGATTTAAGTCAACTGAAGTGGATTCTAGCAAAGTTCCTTAAATTCTGTGTCAGCCTTGGAAATGTCCGTTTCTATTTTGAATCTTACTAGTTTACTGGCTTTAAAAACAAAACTGTGGAATATGTTGCTGCAAGGTGATTGTGTGGTGCTGGGCGTAGGGAGGAGGATTTTGAATTCACAGCTTTTCACGCTGTAATCTGAATATTGCGGTGACAGAGATGTTTAAACAGACCCTTTTTCCTGCTGTCTGTTCTCGCCCATGTACTGTTCTCTGAATTGTGCCAGCATGATTGTTTTTTGTGGCTGCAAAATGAATGGGATTGGGAAACCAATCTAGAATACTGTACTTCTGATAGGATTTTCTAATGTTTTTCTGCTCCTTGTTCTAGTTTGCTGTGCAGCTGCACAAGTAGTGGTGTCAAGACAAGAAAGGGGGGTATCAAGGACTGGGATTAAATGGTGGAGGAGGTAGCAGATGAGGTAGAACTGCTAAAGTGGCTCTGCCACAGAAAGAAATGCTTCTCACATTGAGCCTTCTGTTGCATTTGCTGTGCCTGTGCTCTTGTGCTGAGAATAGAAAAGCCAGGCTGCCTGCCTGGGCTGGTTTCTTGGGGATCAGTGAGGGAATCCATTTCTGGAGCTCGGGAAGCTGGGCAGGACACCGGGCAACTCCCCTGCTGCAGGTGTGGATGGACGAGCGTGAGATCGTGTTTCTGCTGTTTGCTGCCTATTTGTATCTGAGTGTGAATATGTGGTGTGGATCAAGGAGTAGGGGAAATTAAGAGGAATTAAGTAAGCTTTTTCTTTAGTTCTAAGACCAGTTAGATTTTTTCATTGTCAATTTTACTGATTTTGGATACTTCACATAGTTCTATGGAAGTTGTAGGTTTTTTTCTCTTAGAGAATCTCCATAGTTTGCCCAATTCTCTTGTCCCATTTAAATTTAGATATTTGAAGAAACCGTAATTGGAGACAAAATAGTTCAATCCCCTGGAAGAGTTTGAATATTGCAACGAGGAGTCTGAATTGGACTTGATTTAGTGAGACCTCAGCATGAGCACAGCAAAGAGTCGCGGTGATCCGTTTCACAAGGAAATGGGCTCTGGTGCATTGTCGGCCAGGGCTGCTGAAGCCTGCAAGCTGGGAATGTTTGGTTCCCTGCAATCAGATGTCTTGGGTTCAGACTTCTTCCACTTGCAAAGTCAAATGGGTACATTTTATTACGTTGTCTTTTAATTCAGCAATGTTGGAGGGTTCTCAGGGACCCAGAGGTTTGAAAACTGTTTTAAGTTATTGTGCAGGTATTTCTGACTGCAGATATGCTTTAGAGGAAGACACTCTTTCCCAATACTTGCTTTCTGCCCACCTTGTTTTTCTTTTTTTTGGCTCATCACGCTCTTCTTTGATGCGGGGTTATGCCACTTGGCATCCCCTATATTTTGTTTTGTTCTGGAAAGTACTCAATGCAGTTTTGATACTTGCTCTAATCTTTAGAATATGAAAATATTAGGAGTCAAGCGTATTTGTGTTCAGTTAGTTCAGGACCTCCATATTTGAAATCCATTATAGCTTCTCGTAAGGGGAATCCATAGGATACTGCTATTTAGTGTAGTCAAGAAGTAAAATTTTTTAATCATATGTTTCCCAGATCGTAGGTTAAGATTTTTCAATTTTAATAAAGCATCTGATCTTTGTTTATAAGTTTTCAACAGAATAGTTACCTTTTGTTGCAGTGTCTTGTCTAAAAATGTTTGTTAGGCACTGCCTTGATCTGATTTTGGCACCGGTATACAGATTACGTAGTTTTATGTGGAAATGTACTTCTCTTGTGTTGGAGAAAATGGAAGAGAAGTAATGCTTTCTTTTATACAAAAAGGCAATGGCCTGAACTCACTTTGAAGTTTAGATATGGTGGTAAACCCTAGCAGAAGGTGATGAGCGGGCAAAGTGCAGGTGAAGTAAGGTATGTGGTCATGTCTGTGCAATTTATCACCTTTATTATCTTCTCTGTGCTTATGTAAAGAGTAAACTGATGAGGTTGAATATTCAGACAAATTCTGGCTTTCTCGTCAGCAAGTACAGAACTTATTTTAGGAATTCACTGAGATGAACTCACACATCTAACTTTGAACTGTGTTGTAACAGTGGATTTTAATGGGCACATAGTAAAATCTTAAGTAACAGCTATTTGCAAAAGCATGCAGTGCTTTAGCAGTGTTTGAAATGTAAATGCTCAACATCAGTTACGTTATGGTATTAACTCATGTAGTTCTGAGTCACCTATACGGTGAATATCACTGCACCAGAATAAGAGGAATGTTTTCACGATTTATATAAATACACTCTGAAGAATCGTTCTCCAGTTCCCCTTGATTACTTATCCCTCCAGCAGTTGGAAAAGTTTTACAGTTGCTTTGTAAATAGTCAGAAAGAATTTGGGGTCACCTTACAAAGTTTATAAAATTAATGTACTATGCCAAAGTAACACAAAGTTTTGATGCTGAAAGCAGATTTGAGTTGCGGTGAAGTTCAGGCTGTTTAGCAAACAAAAGGAAGATGGATAGCAGTTCACATTAATGCCCAGACAAGATGAAGCATATAGGAAAGAAAGAGATTTAAAGACAGTAATAAGAAGTTTTCAAATGTTGGAGTTCCACTCCTGTTCAGAAAAATTGACATTACAAACCATTGTTTCAGTCTCTCATTGTCTAGAGGCCTGATTTTTTTTTTTTTTTTTTTTTTTTTATATTTNTTTTTTTTTTTTAAATTTTGGATGGATTCACTCAGCAGAAGAATATGATAGTTTTGATAGTAGTGCTGCAGAGAGTTTGGAAAATAATAAGCTGCAGAGTTCAGTAGCTTCTGTTAACTATGACAGTTCATATTTTCTTGTGCGTAAGGGAACATGACCTACTAATATGACTATTAACTGATCGTGGGCATGCAAGCCGCTTTGTAAAGTAGGGCAGGATGATGCGAGTTGTAAGTGACAACCTGCCTCCATTAAAATTACATTCCACTTCCCTCGGTGCTTGTTCTCGGAGAGCGTTGGTGGCAGCAGCGGCTCCTGAGCTGCAGGCCGCAGCAGAACTTGTGCCAAGCAGCGCCGCACATCTATGTTTGAGTAACACGAGTCCCACTAACAACGCGTGTTTCACAATTCGGGTATGTCTGCCGCCTTTGCAGTCAGGTTCATTAGTATGTATGCGTATATGCTTAACTATTTGGGGTGTAACAGGAGTATCTTTTCTGACTCTTGATTATTTGATTCAGCAAGAAATTCCACAGTTCAGTTGTAGACTTGGTGAAGAAATATTTCTCGTCTTCCATTTGAAGTTTACTCTTTAAGTATTAGGAATGAGGAGGTCTCCTAGTTTAAAATAATTGAGTATGGGTTTGTTTCTTAGGGTGGGGAAAAAAGGTGGCTTAGGTTGGAATATGTATTCTTGTTAAAGCAGATTTACTGAGGAATTTATAATTACAGTTCCTGATAGTCTTGGTTATATTTCATAAATAAATGCTGTAGACCCCAGGAATCTGATTTAAGTTAAACTTCTGAAAACAGTCAGATGTCCCAGTTGTGCAGGGGGTGGGAGAGGAGCAGGGAGAGTACTTGTGGAGGCAGTGCCAGTTTCAGCCACATAGTCGTTGAGGTTGGCAGGGACGTCTTGAGACCATCTAACCCAACCTCCCCGCTCAAGCTGCGCCAGCTGGAGCATTTTGCCTGGGACCATGTCCTGTTGGGCTTTGACTGTCTTCATGGATGGAGACTCCACAACCTTTCTGGCCAGCCTGTGCCAGTGTTTGGCTACCTTCATGGTTAAGATAATTAAGATGGAATTTAATGTGTTTGAATTGGTGCCCATTGCCTCTTGTCCTGTCCCTGGACACCACTGAGAAGAGCTTCTCATTCCCTCCCATCAGATATTTCTACACATAAAATCCCCTGAACCTTCTCTTCTCCAGGCTGAACAGTCCCAGCTTTCTCCGTCTCTCCTTGTGTGAAAGGTGTTCTGGGCCCTTCGTCTTCGTAGCCCTAAATGCATGTCAGTTTGAGTTCTGAACAACTTCTACTATTGTTGGGATGTTTGTGAGTCCCCACATCAGAAATTCTCATGTGTAGTGTTACGTTGCAGTCATTTTCTTATTGGGGCACTAAGTCGTAGTTTTCCTTTTGAATATAGCCGTTTCTTTGCCTGAAATCTGTAGGAAATGTACTCTGAGATTTTGTATCCTATTAGCGGTTTTGCTGAGGATATCTACCAGGTTCAAAGCCTATTGGGAGATGTGACTGCCACATTGCTCCCTTAAGAAAGGGGGTTACATTTATTTGTCAATAGCATGTTCCTTTGAAAAGTGACTTTCTGGGCATTCCTGGAGTTCTGTGCTCCAGGCACGCTCAGCGTGTTCAGCAATTTTAAATTTTAATTTTAAAATTTGTTAGTGGTAGAGAAAGAACTTCCATCATCTCTTGACCGTAAGTATGTTTGTGTGGGTGGGATTAATGCCCTTCCTTAGCTTGTGTTCAATTGGGAATAAATCTTATTTTGTTTTTCTTTTAGGGCATCTGAATTCTAGATGGGGCCATCTGCCTCGCCTTGAAACTTGAACCGCACCTGGAATGGAGTTGCTCTTTAATTAGAGGGGGAAATCATTTGGTTTTTCATTCTGTGGCCTGAAAGGATTCAAGTTTAAGCTTCAGTAATTCAGTTAAGCTGCCCCTTAAGTAAAAAAGGTGCTTTTGGAGGTGTGGTAGCAAGAAAGGGATTATATTGTTTAGAGTAAATTTAAGTACTCCTTGCTGTGCAGGTATTTCAGTATATTAATACAATAGCAAAAGAATTTATACAGGAAGATTAATATCTTTCTGCACCTGAGCCAAGGAATCTACAGGCTTTATTTTTACTGAATTCAGCTTCTAGACATAGAGGAAAGAGAGCTCAAGTACTCCGGGTGTTTGAAACAAACACTTTCTATAGTGGGATCCTAGTTATTTGTTGAAGAAACTCTGAGTACAAGTTTTCTTCCCCCCTTAGAAGTCCAGTAAGGAAAGACAATTTAATCGAGCTGAAGAGATCTTTAAATATAACAACATATGACTTTTGAGAAGCTGGTCATAGCAGACTCTAATAGCTCAGTTTACTGGGGTATGGGGTGGGATAGTCTTAGACAAGGGATGTTGGAATCCTCAAACGCTTTTGACGGGTATGCCGTATCCATCCAGATACGATCTTTATCTGCATGCTTGCCAGTTATCCCCATGAACTCTAACCCTCAGTGGACTTATCTTCTGTTATATTGTCTGTCTTTGAATCAATGTACAGCTTTAGCATATACAAGGTGTTGCACAATTTAACTGTAGATACAAAACTGAAAAAGATTTGAGTGAAGGGGATAGACGAGGAAAGCTATTAATATTACAGCACAGACAAATTTCAGGACTTCAGAGATAAAAGACAGTCAATGCAATGACCAGGCAGCAATTTCAAACTGAAGATAGAGGGTTGGGGTTTTTTTTGTCATCTTTTTTCTGTACACCATTTACTTGTGGAAACAATTGACAGATGTTTTGGGTGGTGAAAGGATAAATGATTCAAGAAGCTGTTAGATTTGTGGAGGATATATCTATTTAAGGAAGCTTGTAAACTGGGGAGTTAGTCTGTAGCTGGCTGTCAGAATTTGGAAGATACTCTTAAAAGAAATGCTTTTCTAAACTTGCTGGTTCTTGTAAACCTTTCCCTATGGTTTGCTGCTATCTGAGAAAAGATACGGGCTAATCAATATTTGGTCTGACTTGTTACAACCATCCTTAAGTTTTACGTAACTTGGCAGTTCCAGAGTAGTTATGCCACTGACTCTTTCCTTGCTGCTCTCCCTCTGATTGCAGTGGGGTTTTAGCTCTGTGGTACAGAAAGGAATCTTTTATCCACGTTTTGCCGTTAAATGGTTGGCTTAGGTTCCCACTTGTCTACTGAGAGTCATGTGTGAGTATATTTGGAGAAGAACTTGCTTGATAGTTTCAAAACCTGTTTTTACCAACAACTCGCATCTTTGTTTCCTTGAGGAATTGCTTCTAGGTGCAGTATTTATCGCACAGGTTTGCCTGTGGTTGAGTGCACATCTCATTAGTTGCATCTATCTTTATCTGCAGTCTAAGGGAGGCTCGGCGTGTCTCAGCAGCTGCCTGTTGGACAGAACAAAAGGCTCCTAAATGTAGAGCCTGGGATGGAACTGTAGCACCTTGTGCTTGATGAAAGCTGGCTTTGAACAAACGCTGTCCATAACATGCTTCTGCTATATCATCCAGGCTCACTAAAAAGGAGTTTACTTAGAATCTTCTTTTTCTCTTTCCTCTTTTTTTTCCCCGATTTCCAGCATGAGCGTGTTCAGAGTAGCTGCTGTTGGTGCTAAACGTGACAGAAAGCTGAGCGGGCAATCTGGGACTCGTGTGCTGTGCTCCGAGATGCCTTGTGACGCAATGAAATGTGTGTGAAGCACCCAGGCTGTCTCTCGTTACTTTCTGTGTTTTTAACATTGATGCAGTTTTACCTCCTACTCTGTCATCTTGCAATACCAGAGAGAGAGATTGGTGAGATAGAGAGTCTCGGGCTCCATCACTTTCACACAACGCGTCTCTTTCACGTACCTGATTAGTCAGTTTATTAGAAGCGGTGTTACAGATGTCAGGCTTTCAGCAGAGCTTTCTTTTAACTGTGCCAAGGAGTATTGTTTGTTAAACATTACTTCATGTTTGTTTTTAAAAAAATATGTTTATCATCAAACATAGTAGTTGAATTATAAGTAGAAACCAAAATGATGGTAGGAAGTGTAAATATTTCTCAGTTTTGAGAAAAGAAAATACCTTTTCATGTCAGTATCTCACTAAAATGAGTAAAAGGTGGGAGGCGTGAAGATGGTTTGTGGGCTCACGGTGCTAGACAGCATGCTAGGAGTTATTAAGACATGTCAAGTCTCCTGAACATAGCCTCTACCTCAAGTTTATAATAAAATACTGAATCCAAGAGGTGGCTGCAATGTATTGAAAGTCTATCTGAACACCTGTATGCTTTTATCCTTCAAGGTCAAATATCGTGGTATAGGCTCAAAAGAAAAAAGGGCATATAATTTTCATTGCTGGTGTTGCATTTCTTGTTCTACAGCGAATGTAAGAGATGGCAAAAATAACCCCATCGGAAAAAATTGTGCAAACCTGAAAAGACTGAGAAACGTTGTTCTGAAACAATAGTGAATTGAGGGTCAGGTGGACTTCTGTGTGTCTTTGAACCATCTCTTGGGATGGTGCGTTGCACCTAAGGAACCAGCATAACTGGCTGGAGCGCCTGATTACCTCTATGTTTCTAGTGAACTTTGATTTTGAAACAATAGCAGTGCTTTAAAGTGGTTGATAAATAGCTATTATTTATATTCTTTGGTCATACTGTATTTGGGTTTCTTTGAGCATTTGAGAAATGAAGTCTTTGTAGTGACAGAATGTGAAGATAGGGAGAAAACCAACTATGCTTAAAATTCAGTTTATTATAGAACCACAATTAAAGAAATACCATTGTTGTAACAACTGTATATAACAGCAGAATGAGGCTGTTTGAATTCCTTAATTGAAGTTTCATACCTATCATATTTGGATTCTTTCCAAACATAAGCTTAGCTCGGTTTCCTGCGTGCTGGAAGATTAAAACATGGCAACATTGGATTTATTTGGTTTTAATTCTTAAGGTATTGTGAACAGATTGATTATTTTTTTAATTTCTTACCCCCCCCCCCCATTTTGGGTTGTTTGAGAGAAAAGTGCATCTTTAAGTACTACTCCTCAGATGTAGTAAAGCCTTTACATTGCTGAAGTGTTTAACTGTTCAGCAGAGCGATACCCTGTTACGTTCTTGTATGTGCAGTTCTGTCAGTCCCTACTTGCTCTGCCTTGTCCACTGTGGTATTTCAGTAGTAGCATTTGAGTTCTTGGGGTTTTGTCTGGAGTCTACAACTGCATAGGACAGACTTTTCAGCAAGTCATTACTGGTCCGTTTTTTGAAGTGACAGTTACTAAATAACGTTGTTCTCTCTTTGAGATGTGTAAAATTGGATGCAAACAAGACACAGGATTTATACTGTCTGTCTACATTTATAAAAGTACTCTTTGAGCTGTGAATGGGGATGACTGAAACACAGCCAGGAAAGCTTTATTTGATATTTGGATGAATGCCATAAATAGAATTCGGCTAACACATGCCTTTGTCAGTTGTTGAAATTCAACTTTAAAAGGATTAATTTCTCAACCCTACCCTGCTGTGCAGAATCCTGAATATTGAGATTAACAGCTTTTCTGAAGGTTAGTGGAATACTGGAGTAACTGATTTTTTGTTCAGTTACGAACTACTTGCAAAATGATCTTTTTAATACTAGCAGTTTTGGTACTAATACTTGTGCTTTAAAAAATGCAAGAAACAACTTTTAGCTGTAATTTTTATTTTTAAGTACAAGAAATAATATTACAGTTGTGATAAAATTTTAATGACCTTCATGGTTAATAATACAGTACCGATCATCTTTCTTTAAAGTAGGAGTGGCTGTCTTTCAGCAAACTTTGCTCTCCTTCACTAGCGTATTATAATGTGTGTTTCAGTGTCGGAGTAGCAGCATTTGCAGGCAAGATTTGGATTTGACAGCGTCCAGTGTTGCATCATCAACACAGAGCGCTCAGATCCTCTGCCGATTCTTCAGCGTAGAGCTGCACCAACAGAAACTTTTTAATCATAAAGTTTTCTAGCGCAGGCAGAACCATGGCATCTGCCTTTCCCCTATGTGCTCACGAATCGTGTTGATTTAGGGTTTGCTTCTTTTGTCTAAAGCCAGAGGGAACTGGAAGGAAGATTTTCTGTTTGGCTGTGTAAAACATCCTTGTATACACTGCAGTTTCTTTGAAAACCTGCCACTGTTGCTGTAGCAGCAATATAGTTCTGCCAGTATTGACAATAACAGGAGCACTGGCGGGAAGACTTGCTTCCAGTCTTTTACTGCTTTGCCATCTACAGACACTCTGAATATAGCGTGGCAGATAAAGAGGGAGGGAATAGTACTCTATCGTTTGTTTCCACTCTCCTCTCTTTAGAGGTGCTACTGAAATGACTGCAGCAGTACAATGTCGGGAAGCATGCCAAGTGTCTTGCTGGCATACCTTCGTTTGAGAGCTGCGTGAAAAATAGTGGCCCAGGTAGCGTTCGGGAACTTATTCAAAATAGGTTAATGTGTACAGGAACAGAAGGAAGTAGTCTTTATGTATTTTAGGTTACACTGACAATTTGAACTGAGTTCTGTGTTTAATCGCATCATTCCGAGACGTACTCGAAGACATGAAATAAAAGCATTGTTTAGTAAGTGTTACCTAGTGGATTGAGCACTGGACGGCATCCTGGGTAAGAGAAACTCGATTGTGTGCTGCTGCTGTCTGGGAAGCCTCGTGAGTTACTATCTTCCTACGGCTCAGTTTCTGCATTTGCAAAAATAAGTGTAATGAGGCCGACAACTTTGTAAAATGTTTGAAGGTGTCTGCATCAAGGCTATTAGGTACCATATTGTGTACTTTTGCTCAGCTTCGCTAAGGATAGGCTTTTTCTTGCTCTTTGGCTTTTGCCATGCGGTTATCCAACGAATATCTTTCATTCTTTGAACAGTCGCTGCATTTTATCTGTTCTCATGTATGCTCAAGTAGGGTCTTTCCTTCTTGTTCTGTATACCTCAACCCTCTCCTCAGGGCTATTTGCCTCATTTTAAGTGCTGCTAAGCAAGCCTGTGCTAAGTCTACTGGAGTTGCAGAGTTGTTAGGAAATACAGAAACTGTGATAGTCTGTAATACATAATAAAGAACAAAAGCTGATTTACTGTTTATGTTGCCTAGTCTTTCCCTTTTCCAGATTTTTTTTGTAACTTTATTGTATAAAGTCTCTGCTGTACCTTAAGCAGCGCTGCCATTGTCCGCATTTGTGGGTGATTCTCACTTCTGCAAGTGAGAGTTTGGATCTCCTATGGAGTACTCAAAAAAGACAAACAAACAAAAAAGAAAGGAAGTAAAGAAGAAAACACCCAACAAACAACCACCCAAAAACCACAAACCCCAACAACAGCAAAACCACCACACTGGAGTAGAAAGTACTTTCGTGGTCACAGATTCGTCTGGCCTGTGCCTATCTTAGTCTGTTTCTGTTCTGTTTTTATGCGCTAGGCGCTCTGTCTTTCTGCTAGTTGCCTTTCGCAGGCTCTCAAAGCTTCCTCTGTTGAGCTTCTTACTGAGTCCTCGTCATCCTGTTTTGGCTTCCCGTCTGTGCAGTCCCTGTTCCTACGTGCTGCGCCAGCCCCCTTATCAGCCTGCCATCTCATGGGGCATCAATTCTTGAAATATTCCACTGGCTATGTACAAATTCTGCTTCATTTGCACAAAGGTACAGGTGTGTATTCTCAATGTAGCTGTAAAAATGTTTCACCTTGCTAACATGGAGACAAAAAAAGCAGTAGATTGTCTGTATTTTCACTGCAGAATTTACTATAATGGGTCCTGATGTTACTTCTCCCAGTTTAGCCCAGATGAAGTGAGAGCAGTCACTGCGCCACGTAACGTGGGGTTTTGGTATTGGTTCTAATGCCTGGTACGCTTGAGGGTGGCCTGAGGTTTCTGAAACTATTATCCTCTGTGCTGTAATAACCAATCTTGGCCAGTAAATTCTTTTCCTAGGATCTGCAGGAGGACCTGTTTGTCTTTGGTGGATGTGTGGAGGGAGCTGTGGGGAGGGCAAAGAACTGGAGGGCTCTTCAGCGGACTCTTACAGGTTCTTCCTGACAGGCGAAATACTTTGCTTCAAAGTATTCCCACGCCCAAGCTTTTGTATACAGAAAAATCCATGGGGGTCACATGATACTAACATTTTGCAACAAAGCAAGGCTTTGATTAGATGTTGAATATTTAGAGCTGACGTAACACTCCCCCTGTTCCCCCCGCACCATCATTCTTTAAAAACTCTGTGGACTAAGCTATTGTGGTGGAATTGGTGGTATACAATAAGCTCAGCCACTAAACTATATTGTTTATCAGAGGCTGGATTTCCAAGTAGAACAGAACTTGAAGTTAAACAAACCACAAGGTCTCCTGGCAGATTCAGAGGCCTAGAATTTTTTCAGTTGTAGAATAGATTTTGGTTTTAGCATCTCGTACCCGCAGAAGTTTTTGAAAGATACTCAATTGCATACATAGTTTTATTAAAATGCAGTTACCTTTGGAGTAAGGAGTGACAGTCAGGCCCTTAGTTGACATCTGGAACCTTGGTAATGACAGGTTTAGCCGAAAACTGTGTCTTAATGTGAACTGATGAGCATCATAGACTCTTTATACGTGTGTGTATGGGTACTTTGAACCTGAATTTGTATGCTTCGCTGGGAGTGCGGTGGAAGATGGACACCGTTATTTATTTTCCTTTATAGAGTTTCTTTAATTTGCTGAGCATGTGTGCTCCACTTCACTTTGCTCACCCACCTCCCATGTAGGAGAGGCTACTTGCAGGTTCATGTATTTCTAATTGTTTTGTAATCTTAGTTCCATATAAACAACTCTCTTTGCCTGTTTGCTTGCTTGGTTTTTTTGATCAGCTTAGAGTACATCATTAGAGGAGATTTCTGCTTGGATGCTGCCAGCTGATTAGAAGAGTACACCAAGGTTTTGTCTAATCTCTGGTGTGACTGTCATGTGCTGCAGCAAGGAAATGGCTTTGGAAGAAGCAGCCAAATCTGTACGGGTATTAAAACATGTTGAGGAGACTAGTATCGGTGGGGGATCAAATGGGCAGCCGTTCAGTGCAGGGAGCTTATTAAAAGACAAGGATTAACTTTGCTGTTGTTCATGAGGTCATAGAAATGGTAAGGGATTTCCAGGATGTACCTACCCTTAAAGGCAAAAAATGTCAGCTGCCAGTGGCAAATGCCCTGTCTCTGCCTCTACTGCAGACAATTTGGCTGGTTCTTTTCGTCACCCATTTATCGATCGTGTTCTCCTGCATGATTGCCTTTGGAGGGGGGAGGCTGTCATTACCTTTTAGCCTAGGGGTGGGGATAAAGGGGATGCTGCTGAAGAAGTGCCTAGCATTAGAGGGGGTGAAGTGACACGAGCGGATCACCATGGTGGAACAGACAAACAGGTGGGCTGGGGAAGAGCCGGGGCTGTATTTCAACGACCTCCTCAAGGCTGGGCCTGGGGAACAACCTGGAGAAGTGGCATTGATGTGGGAGTTGGAGCTGCAGCCAGGTTAAGTGATGTCTGACGTCTTTGTTGTTAAGAGGAAAACTAGAGCAAAAAGAGATTTTCCACATCATGATCAGGAGTTGATTTAGTGGCTGTTACACGCAATGGAAGGATGGCTTCAGCTCAAGGCAGAAGCAATACTTCTTTCTTGTGTTCCTTTTTGTGTTCTTAACTACGCGGTGTTAAAAATAAACTTGAAATAGTGGGGAAATGTTGGCAGGTTAACTGGTAATTCTACTGAATTTACACTGATTACTTAAGGAAAAAAAAAAAAGGAGGGGGGATTACATGCTTAGAAAGCAGAAATGCTTATTTTACTGCATATTGCTCTCTTAATGCTATAGCAAGATTCTGTGGAGCTGTAGCAGTCTGAAGTAGATGACCTTTTCAGATAGTGGTATCGGTCTCCCTCTACATTAGTATGGCCTCATTTGCTAGGAGGTCAGGGCAGAGTTCTCCCAGTTCATAACTTGGCTTCCATGTGTGGAAGTTCTGGGTGGCATGTCTTTGTTTCCAGTACAGAATAGCAAAGTGTAGGGAAATCATTGGTATATCTAAAGAACATTCCATAATGTTTAAGGTGTCTGGTGGTACTGACAAAATGAGGATGTCTGCATTCATCATGGGTGAATTCATCATGCATTCATCATTGGAAACTGGCATTCTCTACTGTTTTCCTTATCTTCTGTGCTCCCAGCATCACCAAGTGCTGAGTTAAAAGAAGCAGCTTTTTGGTCAACCAACCAGAAGGATCTCAATTAAATTTGTTGGTAGGCTAAGAAAGCCTCACAAAAGTTTGAGAAGGACAGACAAGTTCTTTTGTAACATCGTGAACCATTGCTACCACAGTGCAAGTTAGTAAGGCACTAAATTACTAGAAATCGCAGTTCTTAATCTGTATAGCTGAAATTACTACATAGATGCAACCAAAAAGTCATTCAAGATTCATTAAGTATGAGTAGCTGCAGAAACTGATTATTTGCAACTACTTTCATTAGCTGTTTTGGGGAAACTACTTTTCTTTACTCTTCCTGCTTTCTGTCATCTTGAAGTTACAGCATCTATCTCCGTTTCAGTGTTAAACTTGTGTTATTTAACAAGAGACCTTTTACTTGAAACTAGCTGCTGTTCTGACCACAGGAAGCTATCCGAAATTCTGAAATGAGAATTCGAGAGCACTCTCCATGGGGAGAATACGTGCGCTTTGGAAAAAGCAGGGCTTTCTTTGGTCCATGTCCAAAGCTGCAGTGACTTCTCACAGAATCTTTACAGTTGTCTTAGTGCTCCCAAACAGGAAGCAGTTGTGTTCAGTTGTGTTCCCTTTGCTTCCATAAGCTTAGCTGCTATGTTCCTAAGAATAAAGTCTAAATAGAACCACAGTTCCCTAGTTAGTAAGGAGGAATCTAATGTTGCTGCTCACAGGGCATGGTGTGTTTCTGAAACGTTATTTGATATCATGATGGTGAGAATGGCTTAAAAGTTTAAGTATAGTATTTTCTGTTGGTGGTGATGGGGAAAGGCTGGAGTACTTAATTTTGCTGTAAACCCAGATGCCTGTAATCTAGCCTGGTTAGTCTGTGTGTAGAAATCTAAAAACGCTTCTATAAAAGGGGCCACTGTGTGTGTGCACTAAGGTGAAGTGAATAAAATAAGAGGAAACGGAGCACTTACAAGTGTCAGTTTGCCATCATGGCCAGATGCCATACCATGCCATCACTGGCCTTTTGCACTTGCACTGTAATACTGTCAGATCAGCTTCACCCACTGTTTCCTACCTTCTCTAAGTTATTTTGCTTAAATCCTTCCTAGACCTCTCCTCTCCCTCAAAGACAGAGGTCCTGTCACCAGCTGCTGGGACTGATCCAGGGACTTGTTGGCCCAAGGATATATCTTTGCGCAGACTGATCATAATGCATCCAGCCCTTTCACAGCTAGCTCTTCTTCAGTTCTTTTAATTTAAAATGAACCGATTTCAGTTGTGTGTAGCAGTTTACACTAGGATAGCATCCCTTCTAGCAGTGTTGTATTTCCTTGTGTGTATCTTCAGGATTTGTTGCTGCCCTTTTCTTTGGGAAAAGTGATGGTGGATACCTTCCATCTGAGACTGGATGGTGGCTCAGTTCCCGCTGATAGCCAAATGTACTGGAACGCTCCTTGTTTGGCTCGGGTGCACTATTTTTGATGTGCTACAATAACAAGCGAGCCTGGTATCATATTACTTGATTATTTCTCATTAAAATTCTGATTCTGAATATTTTCGGCCATTTCAAGCAGTACACTAACAAAATCTTGTTCTTCCCAGATTTAAAATTTTGCGGTGTTGGATATTGACCTACTGTTTGATGCTGTTCTGGTCAGTATAGCCACGTGAAATACAATTTTCTGAACTATCAGTAACTGGCAGGAAGATCAAAGTTACAAGCAGCTGATCTCAGATGAGAGATTATAAGGGTAGGATAATCGGATAAAGGGCAGTTGAAGAAATTTGACACTTAAAATACTTATTAAAAATCTGCCTGTCCCCGTGTGTCCTTGATTGCAGTAGTAGAATTTGCCAAGCCTGGGCTCGTCTAGTTGAGGTATTTTGAGGGAAGATAAGAGATTTGGAAGTTTATTGTAAATAGAATGTCTAATAACTGATGACATTGAATGCAGGTGAAGGTTTGTATGTGGAAATGAGCGTGTGTGACTCTTGGCTGATCATTATTATTTTGTTATTTTGTTTGTGTGCTGGTTTTGTTTATATTTGATAATAACAGTAATCCTGAAACGCATGTTTCTCCCTTCCTATCTGGAAAAAGAAAATGGAAAATGTGTTTAGGGGAGAGGCTGGGTATAAATGGAGCTACTTCTAGCAAAAAAACCCCATGAACTTGAGATCAACTAATATATTTGTCAAGGGGATTTGAAGTCAGCAATAAGTTACATGACACTTTGTGCTGTCAGCCAGCTGAAACTTGACTCATCAATTCAACACAGTGGCTGCTGAAAACAGGAATTCTGTCTACATGTTTTTTCTTGCGAATTAGGTAGAAATATGTAGCGATACTGAATTTTTATTTTTGCCTCCAAATGTAATACTGCATTTACATAACAGCCTTTTCTTTTTCATGGGTGCTTTCCACATGAATAAACATAAAATTGTAGGAGAAAATTTCGTATACTAGGTATGCGCGTGTATGCACACACGTGTGTAAAACATAGTGATGGAGGGGAGTGATCAATAGAGGAGGGAGCTTTAGCTATTTAAATACGATATCAGGTGCAGAGGGAAACTGTATCCTCTGGGGAAGAATTAGTTTCCTTGCAACAACTCTGATCTTTCTGGGATTTGTCAGTTTTTGCTTTAATGCTATTTATAGTGCAGCATATATAAACATTGGCCTGTGTTTAGGTGAAAACACAAAGTTTCATTTGAAGTCTGATTTGTGAAGAGCAGGTTTGTTGCAGCAAGCTTTCTTAAAGGTACCCAAACAATTTCAGGTTCCTCAAAGGAGGACTGAAATGATAGCTCCTAGCAATCCAGTTCACTGAAGATGTTCTAGAATGAAACTACATCTGTTCTGAAGAAAAGCCAACTCCTAGTTGTTTTGGGTTTTTTTCTTTTTTTTTTTATTTTCTTAGGCTTTGGATTTGACCTTAAACTCCTGCCATATGTTCTCAGAATTATAGAACAGTTTGGGTTGGAAGGGACCTTTAAAGGCCATCTAGTCCAACCTCCCTGCAGTGAGCAGGGACATCTTCAACTAGGTCAAGTTGCTCAGAGCCCCATTCAACCTGGCCTTGAATGTTTCCAGGGATGGGGCATCTCCCACCTTCACCACCTTCAGCGTAAAAACTCTAATCTTCAATTTTAGGTGTGGTATTGTATTTTAGACCATGTTTCAAGTCGTTTGGTCTTTTATCAATGAAGCATGAAATTAAAGATTTGCTCTTAATGGTCTTGTGATCTTTGGGAATGTGCTTCAATTTCAATGCTAGCTTTTCCCTCTCTCTCTTTATCGTATTTTTAGAATTATTCACAAAGATTATAATTGTGCTTGTTGTGGATTACTGCTACAATTATGTGTTACCTGAGAAAAAATGTGCTGTGGGAGTTATGGATTTGAGCATCCCTTTAAGGCAGCAAACTTGACAGAACCTTTGTCATGGTTGAGAGGTGAAAATAAATACAAACCAACAACAAACCCAAAGAGAAAAAACTCCCTCTTACCTAATAACTTAGCTTTTGGAAATGAGGCTTTGTAATCAGTACCAAATATCTTACGAGTCATGATAGAATTATGATGATGAGCAGCACTCTCCTCAAAGAGGATTTCTTGAGAGACGACAGAAAGGAATGAAAATGTATGTATATATATGCAACATATACATAAAAATACAAAGGTTACTCTATTTACATGCACACACACACAGATGCTGTGTTACGAACCCTCATTTTGTGGCCCGTCACTAGACGTTTTGCATAACAGAAATACTTGGTGAGTTGCTTCCAGTGTTTTAGGCGTAAAAGAATATTCAGCGTACGCAGAGCTGCCTGTCAAGTGACTGCAGCAGCTTTAAACATTGCTACTACTCCTCTGGAGGTGAGAGGACGACAGCCTTCCCAGCTCCGGCACATGGGAGCGTCTTGAGTTTCATAGGTGGCTCGGCAGGAAGAATTTGGTGCAGAAGGGTGCCCTTTGAACTAAAATCACTTTATGTCAACAAAGCTGAATAGGCATAATTTTCCATGTGAGAGTTTGTGACAGATACCTTGGGTGGTGATTACAGTGCAGCAGCTGCTCCAGCACCCAACATCTGCCTATGGGTGTTTTTTCAACAGGCGTGAGCTTGGATTTTACTCAGCTCCTGTAGGTAGAAGTATCAGTGCCAGCCAGAATAGAGGCTGGTGCTCATCTAGGAGGGATTCCTCTCTGGAGCTCCTGTACAAACTGCTGGCTGTGGGGACGTATATAATACCTAGAGGCACCAGCATGTCAAGGGGGAATTCCCCCCTCACGACATAACTTTATTTTTTTTCGGCTGGTATTTGTGCTTTTCATTACTGGGACAACATCTGAACTTTTAATTCTTCAGTCTCTTGAATTAACATACTCATCTTAAAGAAAATTTGTAGTTCAGCAAAAAACAGACCCACGCACATCTTACGGTTTCCAAACACCACATTTTATTTGGAGAATTTTTTGACGTATTGATAGCTATGCCTGCGCCAAGCTTATAGCAGCCCTTCAACATGGAAATAAGTAAGCATTTTCTCTGAAAACTGTCTGGGATTTTGTGGTTCACAGAGGCTTTCTCAGAATGCAGCATGACAAATAACAAACGTCTGCAAAATATGCAGCGCTGGCTGCGTTTCTGTACTTGTAGGGCATGAGATGGCTTGGGAGCAGGAGTTAGACTGGCTCATTTTGAAAAAGGTGTGAACACACATGTTTAGTTCTTTCATATAACTTTCCTGAGCTTTGTACATGAGGACTGGCTTTACAGCTTAAAGAAAGAGGAGAACTGAGACTGAAAATCCCCGATAGCAGTCAGCATAAGTACGTTAGTAAGGTTCTCCCTCTGATGCTTCCATGTATTAAATCAGATTTGAATTTACAATGACACCTGTTGATAAATTGTGTTGTCCTTATAGTACCAGTGCAGAAATTGCCCGACAGTGACTATTTGAAGTAGCAACTGGCCTTCTTGGCTTCTCAGTTCTGGTTTTTATACTGTCCTCCCTGTTAAAGCTGTGAACACAACTGCATAGAGTCTTAAATGTTGTTAGTTCAAATGTGTTCCCTTTTGCAAGCCACATAATGCCCAACCTCTCTACTCTTCTTCAATTGGTGGTTCAGACAGAACTTGACTGGTATATTTTAAAATATTTTACCCAAGACGGAGTAGGTAACGGTTGATCTTCTAGTGCCCTGTTTGTTCTGCTGTTCTGAGAGTGAATACCTATTGCATCTCTTTCCTATGAATTTAGCACTTGTGGTTCACTGGCAGAGGTATATTCAATGCAACAACAACAAAAAAATTCTCTGCTTCTTTCACCTTCCTCAAACATTCTTGTTCAAATATCCATGTAACTTTTTTTTGATTATTTAGTCAATGGATTTTTTTTTTCCTTGTACTTTCTGCACTCCCTTCCTATCTTAAAATAGAACTGTGCCTTGATAGCCCCCTTTCTTCCCCCTCATTGGCACAGCAGGCATAAGGAGATGGTATTTGGCTAGTAGCAATTATAAGTGCAATTTAATTCGGTTTTTAATTTTGGAATTGGATTGAAGTCTGTATGCACATGCAACTTAAGTAAAAATTGTAAGATAAAATCATGATTCACCTTTTTTAATAAAGGCAAAAATGTAGAGTATGTTTAAACTATGTAAGTGCTCATACACACAAAAAGTACACAATACTGCTTAATAAAGTGTAATACATTATCACTGAGAAAGAACTAACCTGTTTTTGGGAAAAGTAAATGAAGTATAAAATGAGAAGCATCATTGTAACCGTATCTTCACATAACCTATTTTAAACTGTTCTAATTTATTTTACTTTGAAAGCCAGTTTTATGGTCTTGAAATTCACTAGTTCAGAAGAGTGAGAAATCAGACCTTAATACCTGAGGAAAAAGTTAATTTTACAAAGGGAACTCATCTTTGAGGGAAATGGTAATGCATTGTTCCTGGTAGTAAAACAGGAGCACAAGTATGAACAAATGTGTCTTGTTCTCTTTGCCTTTTGTACCTTTTAAGATCTTCAGTAAGCACAGGTAAATATTTTTTTTTCCCCAGATTGCTCCAAACAATAAAACTATGAATTTATGGTTAATTAACTTGAGCTGTCTCAAAATATTTTACTTGTACATTGTCTCAGCATTATGGGTAACTCTTACAGAAAACCTCTGCAGAGATTTTTGGGCTTTGGATTGCAACCTCTGATTGCCAATATTTTGATTATCAGTTTAAATAAAAAAATAAAAATGTTCTGTTTATTTGTCACATTACTGAAAAGTTATTTCTCTGAAAAGTGGGTGTAGCTAAAAAAAAAAAAAATTTTAAAAAAAAATCTTGCAGCAGATGGGAATCCGTTTGGACCGTTAGACCTCACTGCTGGTTCACAGCCATTGTTGGTAGTTGCTTGTGATTTCGTGCATAACACAAGTAGTACCCTGTAAATGGCATTAAAGTTTTCTTGGGCTCTTTTAATGCCCTTTTGTGGTGAGAGTATTTGCACACTTACCCAGTACAGTAACTGTTCTGGTTTGTGGCATAATCGGCATTTGGTATGTGTTACATTTTTAATACAGTTATATATTTCTGGGAGTGTATATAGCTCTCATTTCTCTTGAGTATGTTTCAATTATTACAGGACCTAATGTGGATAAAGCTGCTTAGTTAACAACTCTGTGGGTTTTCTAATTTTTGCAGAGTTGCGGCACAAATATGTTTTACTTTAGGATCAATTGAGTATAATTGTTGCTTCATAGGGGAAAAATCATTGAGTTTTCCATATATGTCTTGGGCACCTAAATAATACGTGTAAAGGAACTTCATAAAGTTTTGTGGTTTAGAATTGTTGATTCAGTTTATAGCTGTTCATCTAGGTTATTTACATCTCCGTTGGGGTGTTGGAAATGATGCATCTTTGGTGTATCCCCTGGAAGAGGTGCCTTTACAGCTCTGTGCTTGTGCCTGAGTGGAGTTGTTCTTGTCCGAAGTAGTCTGCAGCGGTAGCCTGTAGGCGGGGATGTGCTTTGAGCCATCAGCAAGCGTGGAGAAGCAGGTTGAGCGTGGGACTGTTGACTTCCCGTCTTGTGTCTTGCCTGCTGGAGCCCTGTCAGATGAGCTGCGTGGTGGCCACAGCTGGTTGACAATGGAGAAGTCACAAAATTTTTCGTCGAGGTTGTCCTACTGCAGAGGATCTGCCCCAGTTACACCAAAGAGCACTAGCCATGTACAATGGACTGGCAGTAGTCATTTTGCTAGCGGAGACTGCTTCCTCTGGAGCCTCGGCGTGAATTTACAGGAGGGTTTGAGGCAAAAAGAAATGCTGCAGGTAAATGGAAGGATCTTGCATAACAAGAATTGGCACTTACTACATGGGAAGACTTTATAGGCTGTTCTGCGGGTGATGGTACTAAATTAGGCTCTTTGGAAGTCAGTTGCACGGTTTGAATTCTGAGAACAGGTTTGTCTTTGGTTCTCATGTGATTTGTTGTACATGCTGTCAGACCCTTCATTCCGAATGAGGACATTTTCTGTGGAAGTTCATGAATTATTTCTTTGTTTGAACAAGTTTGTGTCCTTTTGTTTCGGTCTTGAGAATGTGTATCTTAATGTTTTCGTGGTTTGTTTGTTTTCTGAAATAACTTTATTCCATGATGTTAAGATCTCCAAGCGCTTACTGTAACTATTCCAGAAGGTCCTGAAAAGGTTGGATTGTAGTTCATATCTTTTAGGCAGAAACTTTATTTCTTTTCTCTTACAGAACATTAAAAAGTCTTTGATTAAATCCTTTTTTGTTCAACAGAATCTGTCTATGACCTTCTCCCAAAGGAGCTGCAGCTACCACCTTCCAGAGAAACATCTGTAGCATCCATGAGCCAAACAAGTGGTGGCGAGGCAGGTTCGCCGCCTCCAGCTGTAGTTGCTGCTGGTAAGCATTCTCATTTACTCAGTCGCTTTGTTGAGGTTTGTAACGTTCTGGCCAACATGAACAGTGCTGGCAAAGTTTTGATTGTAAAAAAAGAGCTTGCGGAGAAGTAACAGAGTTCATTCTAGGAGAATTTAGGTAATAAAAGTTAAACTGGGTCATCTAATTATCAGGTATTTAACAGTTGCTGTATTTCATGTGTATCTTCATAAAAATAAAATACCGATTTCACTCTTCTGTTACTATGCAGAATAGGCCTGTTAACTCCTAGAATGCACTCTGCCTTCAGAGGTAATAAATACCAATTTGGAACTAAGGCACAATGCTGACTGACTGTAAAACAGCAAATTCTAGCCAGGATAAAAAAATGGAATGGGAGATTACATTTTGGGCCATGAAACTTTTACCAAACTGTAAGCATGAAGAAAGGTCATGTTTTTCCTTTAAGAGGCGTGAGGAAGCTTAGTATTTAAACTCCATTCACACATAGCTCTCTGTTTTACTGTATTACAAAATTATCATATACACAAAAACGTGATATATGTCAGGATGGCACTTTTATAAACTGATAAGTTTAAATTAGTTATTTTTCTAATTGACAGCATATAAAAATGAGACATGACCTTTTTTTATCTTCATCTTTATCTTACTCCCAGTCACATTTTAGACTTTAGTCTAAAGACTCTGTCAGTGATCTTCATTAAACGTAAAAAAGTGAGGATTTAAGGGCAAAGTTCTGATCTGTGAGGTTAGTCTTAGTGCTGGTTTGCATCTGGGACTCCTGTCAGTAACTTGCATATATTGGTAAACATCTGTGCAATAAGGAAAAAAGGGAAAACCATCATGCTCAGGATTGATGCATCTTTCTTCATTGGATAAGGTTTTTTTTTGCATAATTTGATCCCCATATTTCTTACAAGGTCATGATCCACTTTCCTAATTGGCCTTAAATTGTTGCTTGAGAAAAACGTATCTATTTAAGGTGAGGATTCAGATAGCTATATTATTCTTTTTTTCTCTCTACGAGTTCATATGCATTAAATGTTTGTGTGAGAATGTTTCCCAGATTTGCATGGTACAGGAATCCTGATCAGAAACTGAAGTGGTTATAGACTTGTCAGAGAAACTTTACAGCACTGCTCACCATTCATGTTTTGCCAGACCTCTTCTGAGACAACCTGTGGATTTAACTGTGCACAGTGGAACTTGAGTCATTGAAAGAATTTGATGTTTTTGTTTATTATATTGAAAGGATTTGATATTTTTATATCGCTTATTAAAAAATAATTCAGGCATACCTTTCTAAAATCAAGATACTTAATGATCGGTTTGGTTCAAAGACATAGCAGCAACCAAATCCTGCAGAAACATGTACCTTAAAAAGTGAACAAAGAAATCATACAAACCCTGTTACACTCTAAATCCACAGATAGACATGAACTGCTAATTAATTCTGTATCTAACAGAAAAGACTTAAAAACTTGAATGGAACTAAATGTCTGTTACCTCCAGGTATTTAGTGTCTGCTAACAGCCGGTCCAGTCCCTTTTAAAAAAACTAAGAATATGTTAGCTCTTGGGGTTAAACTGCAGCACAATTTCCTTGAATGAAAAACTTAAAAAAATAGTGTTGAGATTTTTTTGTTAACACCGAAAGGAGACATTCAATTAAGAACACTTTTCAGTGTCAGAGACAGCATAGTTTTCACAAAGATTTTAAGCTGATACCGCTGCGGAAAGAAGAGCTTTCCAAGTGGGTGCTGCTGAGTGTGTTGGATCAAGGACCTGCTCCAGGTTAGAGCTGTCCCGGATGGGTTCGCTGCGGCTCCGCACAAATGCTTTTGGTGGCACCAGAAAAGGAGGAATGCGGGGAAGAAGGAGCAGTCAGAAAAGGCGGAGCTAGCTTCTCTCAATGCCTGTCAGTTTGTGCGGGTTTAAATTGTTTACTGAACTGTGGCTTTGGAGACCTTCCATCAGTGTTGTGAAGAGACAGTTCAGTTTCTGGGTGCTGTTACAATCAGGATCAGAAGTATTAAACACAAGCAACTACAGTTCTCCAAGTTGTTAAACATTTTCTTAAAAAAATCACCTAACCATCCAACCAAAAAAACCCAAACAGCCCAAAGGCTAGTTTTGTTTTCATTGCTTATGTCACTTTCCACTCCTGCGAGGGCAAGAACAATTGAACCTTGGTCTTTTATAAACATATAATTGTGATGATCAGGACGGTTCAACAGCGAGTTGAGCTGTGTTAGACATGTAAGGAGAGGTGAGCCCTGGCCCAAAGCAATGTCGCTGGTGCTGTCGCAGGGGAATGAGTGCCTGACCTCTGCATTTTGGCCAATGAATGATGGCAGATAGATAGTTTTAGCGTAACATCTTAGTGGGGTTTTTGTTTATTTTTTCTCCTCTCTCTCCCACCACATCCTTAAAAGAAAATACAGGCATCTTAGATAAATGTTTACCTGCAAAACAGGTCCGTAGGCTGTGTTCCAAAATGATAGAGCAGAAAGCTGAAAAGAACAGTCCCTGCCCTCCCCTCTGGTGTTGGGAGGTAAGATATCTATATCTATAAAATATATAAGATATATTATAATATATTATAACCCAAGGGTGGACAGATATTTGGGTATTATCGGTAAGTCTGAAGCCAGACTTTTTTTCTCTTTAAAGCTGGGGACAAACTCTTAGGAACAGAGGAAGGAACATCAGTGTCTACAAAAGCTGTAGGTGGGGTACAAGGAGAGGTGAACTTACTCTTTGCAGTGCACGTCAGTGGATTGTTTCATAGTTATAGTCTCCCCTCCCACAAATTCCTGCTGTGTAGTGGCTGATCAGGATTCCTTCTCCAAGCCATCTTGAACTCAGCACTTCTGAACTGATGCTGGTACCCGCAGCACACAGCTGCCGTGGAGCAGGAGCGTTCTCCGGTGTTCTCAGTTGACATCCAGAATCCCAGGAGTGCTTTTGCTTTTCATTGAGGTTAGTGGTGTGTTTCTTTTGCACCCAAATCACTTTCTCAAGAAAACAGGACACAAGTGTTTCAGTGGCATTATTGCCGTAGCTGTACCATGTTTCTAGATAAAAGGGTGTATCATGTTTTACTATTTTCTGCAATTGTTTTAGGACGGCTATAGGGTCTTTGAAAAGTTGCTACCACATTTGCAACCCTGTCATCCAGCCTCTTGTAGTAATGAGAAGTCTGGCTGGGCTGGACTCTGATTTTGTAACAGGAAATTAAGAGGAAAATCAGCCTGGGCTTTGTGCATGTCTATATGCTTATACAGGAAAACATAAATATGTATTTTATGCCTGTGTTTTAAAAGACCGAGATTGACCATCCATTTGCATGAATCAAGTCCTTAATAGCAGACTGTAGGCACATTTTCAAGGAGCTGACACTGTACAGATGATAGGGTGAAGAGGAAAGATTACTTTGGCATCCTAGTGTTTCTGTATCTGAAATCTTTCCCTTGTTTTGTGTTTCTCTTTTTTTTATGTCAGCTCTGACTCTAAAACCTTACTTTTTTGGGAAATGATAGTTCAATCTCCACAGCATTGTAGGTAATGTCACTTACTCTTGTTTTTAAAAGGAAGGGCTAATTTGAAATGCTGCTAGCAACACCGTATGTAGAAGTCAATTGCAGCTATGATTACTCTTGATAATGAGAGGATTATGTTACACGGAACGATCTGAAGTGGCGAGAGCTTTTTACTGCTCCTGTAGTAGTCAACAGGGTTTGTTCTCTGCTTCCCAAAACACAGACTAAGGTAGTATCTGGCTGAAATTCAGCTTACTTGAGGCTTTTCTGTTAGTTACTTTGCTGTGGGGCTTTGTTCCATATAAATCACATCATAGGTGAGAAATATATATATTGCTGCAGTTAACTTCTCTGGTTTTTTTGGAGGAGCAGGACGGGCTGTTTTTAGCGGTGATGACCGTGCAGGGGCAGACTTCTAGTTCTACCATTTGGAAATTTGTTTTGTGATTTACAGAACAGTTTTAAGAGTATTAATATGGAATGTTGCTGATTGGATTTTCAGTAATTTGTTAATAAATGTGTATCTCATATTCATTAATCCAGACAAAAGAGGTATTACCCACTCTCTGAATATCAAACAGGCAAGTATAATTTAATAGAACTCTAGGATTTTGAGCTGTGGTGTTCACAACCTAAGCTGCTCTCTCAAGCTTCTACTTCTGTTATTCTCTGGAAAGCAGAAGGGAGGAAAAGGACCTGGGTTTACCGCTAGAAACTGTTCCCTGTGCTTGCTATTTGAATTACAAGTGTCTTTGTTCGGGGGACAGGAAGAGGAGGATTTTGCCTGGTGCGGTACCATAAACACATTAAATATGAATCATCTTCTAGACTCTTGAAAGGCATGAGGGTGTCATGCTGAGAAATGTCATTGTAAGCTGTGCCTGGAGATTTCTTATATGAAATAAATGTGCCTGAAGCTTTTATAGCGCCTTCTACACAATATTTTTAAACTCCAGTTGCAAGGAGGGATGCTTGATTCTTTTCAGTTGGTTCTTAAAGGTTGAACAGTTTTTTCATGTTGATCAAGACACACTGAACAAGTGCTTCAAATGCTTAAAATTCACGCTGCTAATTTAAGTCCTTTCTCAAAGGTGTCTTTCTAGTTGGTAGGTCAACAGCTTGTTCTTGTCTTTTGGGGCTGGTTCAGCAGTATTTTCGACCACGTACTTCAAACAAGCGTTCCATTTTCATCTCTTATCTGCAATAACGGGAATACTGGAACCTTCTGAACCCCAGTGAAGAAAACTGTTACAGAAACTTGCTTCCCTGCTTATCATCAGTTCGTTCTCCCTGTAGCAGATCTTGAAATGAGCTTCTTCAGCTTGTTGCTGATCTCTTAAGCTGCTCTCCATTTTCCACAGAGGCAAATATATATCTTTCCATATTTTTTGTATCGCTCCCCAGGATAGTATTTCCTGCATCCTTTCCATCCTGACAGTTTCCAGTTCTTATCTCAAATCGAATTCTCCGCAGGGTGGTGTTCTTGCTGTAACAAAAAGGGGAACAGATTTTATGCCACTGAAGTGTATTTACTGAACTCTGTATTCTTCATATTTAGATACAATTATTCTGTGATGTGTTGAATTTTTCTGCCTCCTAAACATCTGATTGTCTCCTGGGAAAATATTTGATTAAACCATAGAAGTTTTACCTTTTTGTGGTCATGCCAGTTTTGTGCTCCTTTTTAATTAAAGGGACAAACTACTTGTCCAAACAGGAGTAATTGGCTTTTTTGATCAGACTTGTTATTGAAATACTTGCTATAAGCATTTTTGGTCATTTTAATTACGAAAACAAGGATTTGCTTCTCAATTGCTACTGTAGAGAAATGGATAAAAATATCTGAATCCTCTGTGGGGTATCTGAAGTCTGTGGGGTAGAGAGCAGATGCTAAGGGGTATGTGTCATGGGTTTTTCGCTGCCAAGATAAGGCTGCTTCATCTTTTTCAAGCTAAAGATTCTAATAAAGCTTCGAAATGGCGATGGGGAGGTGGGGGTGGGTTGTTTTGGTTTGTTTTTTTTTCCTAGTAGATAGAGTCAGATTTCTTGATTTTTATTTTTAATGAAAATATTTTGTCAATTTATCATCCTTCCTGGTGTCATTAGTCAGTTTTTCCTGTTGATACAGAAATAATTACCAGAAATTTCAAAGGGGATATCAGTCCTGCTACTAATTCTGTTATCCTGGGCTTATAAGTGCGTGTTGTAAACAAATTATCAGAAAAAAGGATTATTCTTTGTAGTTGACCTCCAATGCCTGTAAAAACTTCCATTTCTTTGTAGGCTTTTCCCTTCCCCCTCCCACCGCCCTCCCAGTTGGAAATACCTTCCTGTAATTTCCTAGGAGGATGTCTTCCAGGGATTTCTGTCTGCAGTGTGCGTGCTTCAGTCATGTGTCAAATACTTCTTTCTTACAGAATTAATCTAAACCAGATCCTAGCGCTCTTTAAAAATGCATCTTCCTGATGCTGTGTATTAGTACAGTTCTCTGGCTTGTTAGCAGTAACATGGATGTGAGGAAGTTTAAGTATTAGTCCTGGCAATAGCCTGTGCCTGAAGGAGCTACGGTGGAGCTAATTGCATTAGTCTGGGAGAGGCTGGGCCATAATTAGGTACGGTCAGGGGCAGTGGAGAGGTTCCTTCATCGTTCCGAACTGTCTGCTGGTGAGAAGTCATCGCTGGGAAATGAAAAATAAAAAGATTTCTTTTACTGTTTCCATTTTACGGGAACTTTTTAGACAACGTGTTCTCTGCAAATTCAGTTAAAACATTGTAGTTGTATGGGATTGTATGTGCGTTGAGTGCATGGAGCAGAGCTTCCTTATACTTACCTATACAGGATTATATAGATGTACTCTAGATCACCCCTTTTTTCGAAGTTTATTTTCAGTCTTCCTGAATCTCATACAGTCAGTAAACCCAGTTTTCCAGAACTGTTCGATCAAACACAAGATGTTTTATCATCCCAAGAGATTTTTTTTTTATAGTAAATTCTTGCATTAAGTGGCTCCTATTCTTACATCACAAAGGCTTGAGAATTACTTTGTGACAAGAGAATTCCCTGTTTCTTAATGAATAATGAAAACCCAAGTCAGTGAAGGGCAAAAAGAGAACAATCTTATTGTACTATTATATTTGGGCACCTCTTTGCAGTAGCAGCATCGAAGACTTCATGAAGGCCAAGAGGAGTTCTTAATTTGTCAGGAAAAAAACAACACCGGTGTGTCTGAAGTACAAAAGAGTCTGTTTCTTAAATGGAAGTGTTCTTTGTCAGATCCATCAATCCTGATGTCGCTGTACAGTCCCTCTTTTAGGGTAGCGGGCTCTGGAGGGAGCTGAGGAGATGACGAGTAGAGCTTGAAGAGAGCAGCTGAGGGTCCTGGAGTTCTGACTTGCTTGTCTGCAGCTGGTTGTCGCTCCGAGTGGGGAAGGATCTAAGATATAAGATACATGGAATTGGTGCGTGTGAGCCACTAACAAAAATTCTACTTAGATACCTAAACTTGAGTGTTAATTTAATAACGGATGTAATTTATAACAAAAACAGATTGATTGATGTATTTACCCAAAGTATAATGCACTGCTTGGTGTTCAGCATGTGAATGTAAGGGGAATTTACACTGTGGGGCTTAATGTAAATTAAATTAACCTACCTATCTTGAATCTGAGTGTTTTTAATAACTGGTGAATTGGATTGCTTTATTATATTTGCTGGGATGCTAGTTTTTTTCTCTATTAATACACTTAACTTGCATTCTAGCTTCGCCATTCAGAGACAGGCATCGAGTGGTGGGTTGTGTGACAGTGTCTGTCAATAGTGAAGACAAATAGTGCCAGAGACACTTAACCCATCCAATCTCACCCAGGGTATAGGTCGGTCTTGTTTTCAGACTTCTTCATAAGTCTCTTTTCTTTCTTTCTTTTTTTTTCATTTTATTTCTAAATAGTGGATTGATACTGATTTGAAACTAAACTTTTTGGAAAAGTTTTTGACATTACATCAGTAATACAAGAAGACGAAAAGTAGAAACCCAAGTTTGGCATGTGAGGTGTTGAAAGCAGGTTTGCAGCCACTTTGTAAGTTCTGGTTTTTACCTTTAAAACCTTTGGTAACACAAGGGTTGATGGTGAAAATTTTGCACATAGCATCCTTCTGGTTTTGTTCTGAAATTGTTCTTCTGTGTCTGGTGGTTCAAATAAACCAATTAACATACAAAAGTCTTATCAAGAACATGATATGTTACATAAATTAACAAATTTAATAAATGGGTATACTTCATATATTAAGCTTACTACACCACCTAAACCTCACCCTGTGTGGTGAGTCTTCATTTTTGACAGCTGTTTCCTGAACATAGTTTAGGGGATTGCATGGGATGCAGGCTAGGTTCTGAGGAAAAGGCAAGTTCTCTAATGGCATTTTGCTAGTCCTGTCTGTTCATGCACAGGTGGCTGAAAAACTTGTGAAATCAAAAATATCTTCAATTTATTTGCGTTTGCAATCTTAAGCTTTCCAGTCTGGGAAATGACTTGCTTTGCACTCCAGCTGCAATAAAAAAAAAAAAAGTCGTCATGAGGACACTCTGTGTTTCTTTTTGAGAACTTGGTAATCCTTGCTGTATTTAACGATCTCTTTCGGAAGAATGAACAAGGATTTCAGGATTGGCTCCGTGTATGTGTTATCTAAAGGCAAGACTCCCTCAATGCCAAGTAGTGATTTTTAAAATCTTTTTCTTTCTCCTGCCTTTCAGACCTTTTTTTAGAGGCTGAATGCCTTGTTTGACTCCACAAGATAATAGGGTATAGAAATATATGTCATTGCCTTAGTTGCTAACTCAGGAGGTAATAAATTTTCTTTGTACGATGCTTTATGTTATTGAAAAGAAAAAGACTGCACTGATTTGCTCACGGGGATGCTCTTTGCTACGTGTTCCCTTAGACTCTGATACTATATTAGCCTGTGAGTTTTAGCAGCATGCATTTGTGCCACATGCGTGCGGCATCCCTTCTTCCAGTGCCTGCTTTTTGGCTGTTTTTTTGTTTTGACAAACAACCTGAATTATTCAGTCTCTTGGTTGTGAATGTAATTCTGTTCACTGCCTGAAAGCGAGATGAATGTTTGGGAGCAGTAGGCACCTTTCAGGCTTTCTGGGAAGCAAATGTACAAATGGTGGGTATCATGAACAACTGGAATTTCTTTGAAAATTAGTCTTCCTAGGAGTAGTGCGGAGTAATTGGTTATCCTTATTTGCATTCTTAACTCCAGCACTAACCACTTAGTTTGTTAGTTCTTGGTTATTTTCTGTCTTCCATGTACACATTACAGAATTGCCTGTTATTGATGTGTAAATTATGATGTCCAAAATAGAACCAGGGCTTCCTTATGCTGAACTGTTTGATATCATTCTGCCTTTCTTAAAAAAAAAAAAACCTCGCAAGACAGGTGACAAATTCTAAATTACTTATTTCAACTACCTTACATGTTACAGTGATGGCAATGAATAGATTCAGGAGGTTTAGTTTCAACAGTGATCAAAGTTGCTCTAATGTGGAAGTAGTTTTCTTTTCTCTCTCTTTTTTTTAATTAAGAAAAAGGAAAAAAACACCCCACCTTGTAATGCTGGTGCACGTTTCATTTGTAATACTGTGGCTGCATACTTGCCATAACATGCACTTGGCTTCTATTCAGCATTGTTGCTCTGAAAGCAATTTTTATTTTGAGGCTGTGTTAAAATATATTCAGTCTTATATTTCAAAATGTATATACTCGTTTAAACTATATATTTGTCATTGCAAGCACTGTTAAATTGAAAATGAAAGAGCCACCTGTAACAATTCCCATTAATATGTGTCTAAAGAAAGTAACATCAAATAAAAGAAATGCTTAAACTGGGAAAGGTGCGTGTATGTTTCCAGTCTTAACTTGATGGACCAGTGACCCGGTACACCGCTCACGCTGAAGGTCCACTGGTTATATTTTGTTTATTATCTGCATGTTGGGGAAAATTTAATTCCTCAAACCCAAGAAATGCAAAATGCTCTCACCTTTTAAAGCAATACCAGTCAAGTTTGAATTACTGAAACCTTTAGAATAAACTTCTTGTTTCCAAAATGCAGCATATTCAACCAAGAGATCTCCTTTAGGTGTCAGATATGCACGTGTTGTCACTGGCTTTAGAATAAATTGATAAAACAAAATGAAGCCATGTAAAGCATATAGTGGTTTATTCATTATAGTAACTTTGTGAATCCAAATTTGGTTGAGTCTGTTTATCTGTTTATTAGTTCAAAGGCAGATGAGTTGGCTAAAGGCCTGCAGCCTCTCTGAGAAAACATAGTTTTTACTGTGTTTCTTAGTATTTGCGTAACGTAGAATGTTACTAAAGCAATTACTAATTTATCCTCCAAAATAGATTTTTAATTTGTCTATTTGATTGTTCTAATACAGCCAGTTTATTTCATAGGCTGTAATATTTGTCATAGTTTCTTACATATTTTGAATTATTACAATAGAGAAGACACTGGCCTGTACAGGCTTTAAAACACCCGCATGTTTATGGATGGTAGTGGCATTCATTTGAGAGTATGTAAGGCTGAAGAGAGGAGTGTGTCTGATAAATGGAGGGGAGTATAACCAATTTATAACGGACGGTATTTATTTCCTTTTTAAATGTATAAAGGAAAAACATATACACATATTCATACACATACCTGCTTTTTAACTTACAGGAAAAAAACATGGAGGAGAAATTGTTTTGGATAGCAATAATGATAGCAACTTAAATATTGCAAAATGCTGCATTCAAAAAGAATGATACCATTACCGGCTCATTTAGCTTTATCCTGGGAAGTATTTTATTTAGTGATGTATTTATTTTTTTTCCTAGGAAAGTGAGAGGAAAGTACAGTTGTTGCATTTCTGGACAGGGTACGCATTGAACCATTTGATATGCAGGGCGTGATCACCGTTTGGCATCCCCGTTCCAATGCAGACCTGTCTATGGAGTGTCACTTTAAGTTTTTCTTATAACGGTCTTATTTTAAAAGACCTTTCTAAAATGTTCACAGTATTTGCTGCAAAAAGATAAGTCTTTGATATTAAACTATTGGAGAAAAAGTCTTCCCATTTTACAGCCCCGCTACCTGGTTCAACGTACATAATTATTTATTTGTCAAAGTCTTTGTCATGGACAGGCAAACACGAGACGTGCGTACGCTGTGTTGTACTGTGCATGATACTCAGTTTCATCTGTTAAAAGAAGAATTTATTTTAAATGGGGGAATACTGCTATTCAGTAATCCAGTTCTGCAGCATTTCTGCCGTGTGCTCCATGTATCCTGTTTGCAAACACTTGCATGCAGCGTATATGCTGTATGGATGCTGCACAGTTCTGTTCCTTTCTGTTTGAGTGTATAAATGGTGAATGGAAACTAATTCTATTTTAACAAAACAAACATCCCAAATAGCAACGATCTTTCTCAACTCAAAGTGGCTGCAAATCGGCTCTTAAATATTGTCACTGAAATTAATATCTAGATTTAATAGTTCTTGCTGATCCTATAAATGTTTTTGAAAAAAGCATTGCATTAATGCATGATATAAAAGGATAAATTTGCCTTTAAATTGGAATGCAGTTCAAAGTGACTGAATTCTCCAATTTCAGCCACTATATTTGCCAAAGAACCAACTGGAAAATGGAACTGGTATCATTCATCTGCTCCTGGTTCACTGGGAGGTTTGGCGAAGGGACCTCCTATGAAGATAAAAGCAGAGTAGTTTATTGATAAACTGTAACAACCACTAAATTTTACAATCTGAAGTAGTGTAGGTTTACTTTTAAATTCATTTAGCGCAGAAAAGCTGTAAGAACCACTAACAGTTTAAAAATTCTTTATCGTCAGTCATTGATACCCCCTGGTAATCACAAGGAGGATGATTTATGGGAAGGTTTGCCAAGTTTTGCTGTTAAATATATATATGATGGCTGAACATACTTTATTCTGTTACTTTTAAATAGCTTAAACAGGATAAAATAGTTCAACTACATCTAAACGTTTTAGACTTGAGAGGTTAATATAATATCCTGGATTTTAAAAAAAAATCCCAAACAACAAAAAGGAAAACATCATGTTTTTCTTAATAATACGTATTACCTCTACGACACCAGTAACTAGCTGAACAAACGTATTGTGTAATTACGTATATATTATGTACAATTTGTTTCCAAAATTAGATTATTTCTGTGGCTCTGGTTTGTTGTGTAAGGTGCGGTCAGCAGTGCAGAAATACAGGAGATAGCATCTCCCCCCTAGGAAGCCTGAATCTGAATGTAAAATTCAGTTAGTTTATTCCTCAGTGAGCTACAGCTGATTTAAGTAAAGACCTGTGCTTGTCCATGCTGCTTCCTCTCAAACGTTTTAGCCTACGTTTTCACCTGATTTGTCCATTAAAATTCTTCAGTGGAAATGATTATGTTGTTTCCCAGCAATCTTCAGGGGTTTGTTTTAATCATTTAGCTGTCTCTTCATGTTTCTAAACCGGATTGATCGGTGTGACCTCTGGAGAAGTCACACTCACATTGTTTAAAATATCCCACTTTCAGAGGCCTGTCCCAAGCTGTCTCTTTATGCATAAGGGACTCGGCTAATGAAGTCTGAGACAAATCAGTCTCAATGACTGAAAGAGTCAAATTACAGAAATTTCATGTCTTCTTGTATCAGCATGTCACCAATACAGATACTTCATCCCTGTTTTGAACCTTCAGAATAAACAGCTATGTCACAGTGACTGATACCAGTTCCATTTTGCCTACCAACTCAGTTGATTTTATATTTTATTTCTCATTTATGATGGAATAATCAGCAGCTCTTTTTCTCATTTATTTTCTCATATTTTTATTCCAGGATTTGCCTCTGAAGCAGGGAGTGTCTGCATTAAAAATGACCTGTAGTTCTCTGCTTCATAGGTTAGAAACTTATTTTAATATTTTGTGGCTAAGCACAGTCCCGTCTTTTTCAAAAATAAAAATTTCCAACAATAAATGGTTTAATTGGCATTGAATGTGGATTATAAGCATTTTGCGTTGGGGCTTCCATTATTTTAGATGAAATGGCTTCTACACAAATAATTAGTCCAGCTGAGGCAATGAAAGCTCTGTTTACTTGCAGCCATTTTTACGAATTAACATTAAGTTTTAAAAAAGTTGATTACAGTGGATCATACTAAGTCTTATTTGGACATTTCCAAAGTACTGTATCGGTTAGGCTGTATTGCTTTAAGCATTTACATTCTAAAACTTACCAAATTCCAAATATTTGTTGGGGGAAAGAAATCAGTTGATAAATCAACTTTATTTCAATGGGACTGCTATAGCCAGCACACACAGAACCATGTATCTTGTATTTACTTCTGAATTATACACCGCAGATGCTTCTTCAGCTCCTTCCTCTTCCTCCATGGGCGGTGCTTGCAGCTCCTTTACCACCTCTTCCAGTCCTACCATTTACTCTACCTCAGTCACCGACAGCAAGGCTATGCAAGTGGAGAGCTGCTCCTCAGCCGTGGGGGTAAGTAACAGAGGGGTAAGTGAAAAGCAGATAACCAGTAACACAGTCCAGCAGCAGCAGTCAACGCCGAAGAGACACACAGTCCTGTACATCTCGCCACCACCTGAGGACTTGCTGGACAACAGTCGGATGTCCTGCCAGGATGAGGGCTGTGGATTGGAGTCAGAACAGAGCTGCAGTATGTGGATGGAGGATTCACCCTCCAACTTCAGTAACATGAGTACCAGTTCCTACAATGATAACACTGAGGTGCCACGTAAATCGCGCAAACGAAATCCAAAGCAGAGGCCAGGGATCAAACGTCGAGATTGTGAAGAGTCCAACATGGATATATTTGATGCCGACAGTGCCAAAGCTCCTCACTATGTCCTTTCTCAGCTCAGCACGGACAGCAAAGGCAACTCAAAAGCAGGAAATGGGTTGGTATCTGCTTTTTTTTGGTTTTTTTTTTTGTTTGTTTTTTTAAAAAGTTCTATCACCATATGTAAAACCAAACTAATAAAACTCCCCCCATGAGTCAAGTGTTCTACTCAGGTTCTCACATAAATCCCTTCCCTTCTCTGCTGTTCTCTTTTTGCGTCCTAGCCCATGATAAGTTCTCATTAGACTTGTTAATCTTTGTTTAGAAGATAAAGCTAAACTTTTCTGCAACAATTGGACGCAGTGCTGATTAGCTAATCTGTATTCTTGTTTAAGTGAAACTCCTAAAAGATTGCACAATTCCATTTATAAAATAGCAATGAAAACATTGTTGTATTTAAAAAGAAAGGCAGAAGGGGACTGCACACACCCTAAATCTTAATGTTTTTTGCAGGATTTTATGTGAGGATTTCAGTCTGCGCACTTTACCTGCTTCTGTTTGTCTGTCTCTCTCTATTTATCAAATAGAGAGAGTGATGGGAGTAGAAGTGAATTGCCTGTTAGGATTCCTCATTATTTAAATTAACACATGCTTTACTTTTTTATAAAAAATGTTAAGATGATGCGGTGAACCAGATTTTGTTTTTTCTTGTGAATTCACTTCTGTATTTGATTTTTTTCAGAAATAAATCTCTAATCTTGTTTCTCTCTGTGCTTCTGGGTTGTGTGCATGCGTGTGTCTGTACGTGGGCACGCCTGGGTGGTGGTCTCTCATCTCTCCCACTTCACACTCTTCACTAAATGCATTTTAGTAGTTGCTTAAAGAGGAGAAAGTCCATCAGTTTACAGTAGTGTGTTGATACTTTTTAAAATTTTATCTTATTTTATTTTATTTTTTAAATTGTGTCTTCTTTAGTACTTTTAAGATGGATGATCAAGCGGATAGATCTGGCTTTTTAATTTTGGGTTTTTTGTTTAGGGAGGGGTGTATTTTGTTTCTGTTTTTACTTTTATGTATGTGTTCGCAGTACGTTCTAATGTTCATCACAGCAATGGTGAATATTAAAATTTGACTGATGGGAAAGATTATGAAATTCTCATATTCCAAAGGGAAAGAGCCTGGAGTCTGTATTCCCAGGGTCATTGCAGTTCCATACTTAAAATTGCACTGTGAGAAAGTGATTCTGAGAAACTCTCCAGAGTGTGCTGCCCCGGGTACCGCATGGGGAAAAGCCGATCTGGCTGGTACCAGGAGCGTTGGCTCTGCCGCCCGCTCCTGTCTCCTCCGACCTCTGAGTCTTCTGGTGTCTCCTTACAACGCCCACTCTAAGCTTGGCTGCACTTGTCCAGCATCTCTTGTTTTCACCAGCTGAAACTGAGAATAAAGTAAAACGTTAGTACACTGTAGGCCCGAAAAAGCAAATTAGCGTATGTAAAGCAGCTGCTTGGAACTAGGAAGCTGGCTCCACCGAGCACAAAGGAGGTCAGGATCTCCCTTACAAAGGGAGGAAACTTTATCGAAAGGCAAGAACTGTGTGACTGTAAATGCGGTCTCTGGACAGAAAGGGGAGATTTAGTAAACTCTGGAACAATATGTATGATCTCAATCTAAAACATCACAAGTTTATAACATTCCCTAAAATATTCAGGGCTAACCAATGAACATTCATCGGTACTGTTGGCATCATGTCAACATCGGTACTCTTCTGTGAATGCGCAGGGATAGATAAACATAATTTTTTTCTAATGTGTTGTATACAGACTAGACCGAACTGTTACTCTTGTGTAACAAAATTGTCCTTTTAGATCAAAGCTCTGGGATAAGAAATGGCCAAGATATTAGAAAAAATTAATTATGTAGTTGGAATATGGAGATTTACCATTACAAATCTAGGTCACACTAGTGACTTTTTTTTTAACTTTCCAGCCTGATGGAGTTCAGCCAAGAGAGTTCATTTACTTTTGGCTTTAAGAAAAGAGCAAGGAAAGCTCCCTTGCTAATTTGTGGAGTGGAAATAGCACTTGCCTCAAAAGAGACTTCTAGTCAGTTGTCTTTAAGCGCTGGAAGGAAGAGAATCTCTTCCTGTGGAAACTTAGAATTTGTGAAAGCCTTTTTAGAAACGGATGAATTGATGGTGATGTAGGGCAAAGAATCTCGGATTTCCGACCTGCTTGGTCTCACTTTCACTTTCAGGTCTTCGCTGGGAGCAGCCCTGATGCCAGTGCAGGACCAGGCAAACCTTAACTCAGGAAATCTGTTTTAATACAATTGTGGGTTTTGTCACTTACATTTCTTTTTTAGAAAAGAAGTGCTAGCTTTGAGGTGACATTGTCTGGTAACAGTTAAGCTAATTAATAAATGTGTGTATTTACTATTTTACTATTTGTATGTTCATGGATATTAGTATTATAAATAAACGAAATTAAAAGGATGTTTAAATGATATATCCTCATAATTTGAGAAGAAAGACCACTGAGGTGTTCTGGTGAAGGTTTTACAATTGCTTTCAAGTTCAGCTAATCCAATTGAAAGTAATTATTAGGTTTCTGGAGGGAAAACTTTCAAAATAATTTTTAGGCAGCATCTCTTTGCATAAATATGACAACATATGAAATACTAGTATGTTGGCAGTTAAGGTAACTTGGGTTTTAAGAGTAAAGTACCTTCAGGAAGAGAGAGTTGTGTTGGTGAGGCCAAATGTTAATGTCGCACTGCTAAAGCTTCATGTTTTGAGTGTCAAAAGTGAATTTCATTTTGATGTCTGCCTCTCTTAATGCATCCTTTCAAAATTCAATAATATCTCAGTCTCCTGTATTAATTTATGGAGCTGGAACTTCCAAGTGTGACAAGGGCAGACTAAGCGATCTGTGCCATGTCTTTCCATGGAGCGTTCTCCTGTGACGTTGCAGAGCGCAGCCTGCGGAGAGCCCGGCTCCCAGGCACGGCGTTTTGGACAATGCGGTGGTGTTTGTAGGAGCTGAGGTTGCTCAGCGTTCCTTCCCACATTCCCTGTGGGCAGCTTAGAGATCGTAGCTGTGTGATCCGAAATTCTGCATAAGGAAAAAGAGAAGACTTCATTGAAAGTCCATTGGAGTAATGTCCTGACAGGAAGAATAGAGAAAGTGATTACCTACCAAGCTTGAATTTGATTAGGATTTTTGCTTGACTTGCACAGAAGCAAAGAGCATAGTGGTGTTAATTACGGTTTATTTAGTGCACCGCAGGTTTTGTATATGCTACATTGAAGAAGAATTTTGTCCTGTTTATTTTCATAAAAAAAGGTATGCTTTTAAATAGCGTTTTAATTTTCCGAAAGAGCCTGTTTGGCTAGCCTGTGGCAGAATAATCGGTTCTCCTTGGCAGAAGGATGGTACTCTCGTAGTCGTCTGTACCCTTGAGATCCTGCCTCTCTGCTGCTGATGGGTTGAAGACGAACGTGCAAGGCAGCCAGGGCTGCCCAGGGACGGGCACTGGGCGTCTGTGGTGAAGCGGTTAACCTTCACAAACAGAAAAACATAAATGAAATTCATACCCGGCACAGCCCTCGTTACAGCTCAGCAGTGTCCATTTTAACCCTTTGTTACATGTATTAAAAGGTTTGGGAAGGTTTAGTAGAAATAAGAGCGTGAGCAATAGGACTTTCAGGGGTAGGAGATGTGGTGGAATCAGGGGGCAAAGTGCCCGGCCTCCCCTGGGAGAGGAGAAGGCCCTTCTGTAGGGAAGGAGCTGGGCCGGGCCGTGCAGGGGCTGGGGAATGACTTGGGAATATTTGCGTACTGTGTGGCCTTGTGCTGCTCACTGCACTGTAGGAGCTTTAGGGACGGTGCTGATAATGTTCATCAGTATAAATCAGCTGGTAATTGGGAGGAGAGCACTATGGGTTACCCCAGCCTTCAGGTCAGTGAAAAACTCGTGGAGTGGCAAAGCTCTCAGTACACGATTTTGAAGGAAAAAGCATTTCTTTCACCCTCTCCCTGAGAAGAAAAAATCCTGGATAAATTACTTCCGTATGTTGCTCATTGAAACAGGATTTTTTTTTTTTTAAGCAATTCACACCTGTTATTTTAAACTGCTTTCTTCAGAGTCATTAGCTGTTAGAAACTACTTTTTGGTAGTAAAAAAGAATATTACATTCTGCATAAACTCGTTGAGCCCTTTTTCTGCCTGTACCGTTTGCCATGGCATGTTTACGTTTACTAGTGTTAAATGAGTTTATTAGACTTCAGGTTAATTATACAAACCTGCTCTGTATAAGATCAAGAGTTGTTTTCCATTGTGCTTTAAACTGAACACAAAATCAATCACGTGATGTTATACTTTGGAGGGCTTCTTCATTCAGGTTTTAATTATGGAACTGAACACAAGATACAAGACATCTTAAGGTACGCACCTGGAAAGAAACAGTCTTTTTGCATACACTGCAGATTTAAAATTGGTGCAATTGTGTCAGAGCTTCTTACAATAACTAATTTGGTTTGAACATAAATTTATCAATCTGTTTTGACAGAAATTAGTATTTGAGTTTGCATGGATATGCAAGTTTGTGGAGACAGGCATGAGGCTGTTTTCCTATTTAAAGAAGTATCATTTAACCTTAAATCCATTCAGTGTGTGTGTGTACATATGTATATTTGTTACAGAAGCGAAACAGCTTACTCGGATAATATCAGCCTGTATCCTATACTATGAAAAAGCAGGTTATGAGCCTTCCTCTGTTTGTTAACATAGTTTAATGCTAATTGCTTTTCCCTTCCTTTATGTTTACTCTCTGAAAAGCAGTTCCTATGTGCACTGGATGGAGGAGGCAGGGAAGCACCGTTCCTCTTCATCCTGCAGGTTTCCTTCTCTGTCAGAGAATTCCAAAGTTTGCTCTCAACTACGAATCTTCTGTCCGTTAATGCACACTCTTTATCTTTTTAGCTTTACTGTGATTCAGTTTGTTTTTATCAGGGAGCTACTTCTAACATCTTTTTAATGGTCTGCTTTGACTTCCCAGAGCATCAGAGAACCAGAAAGGAGCTGGCGGGAAGAAGACCCCAATGTTGTGTGGTCAGTATCCAACTAAGAGTGAGGGGAAGGAGCTGAAGATAGTGGTACAGCCGGAAACCCAGCACAGGGCTCGTTACCTGACTGAAGGCAGCCGAGGCTCAGTGAAAGACCGGACACAGCAAGGCTTTCCAACTGTAAAGGTAGGCTGTTTAGTGTTAGGTGATACAGGGACTTCTTTCCAATGGACTCTTTAGTAGAATGGGAGCTGATTCAGTTCAAATAGGCCTAGAATCTCTATTTTTAGAGGGAAGAGGCGAGACTTTGCAGTCTCTTTGCTGTAGAGACTGTACTGTATCTCTTCTTGTAGGTAACAAGAAGCCTTACAGAGGAAGGAGGCTTTATGTCAAGGCAATGATATATAATCTGTGATGCATATCCTGTTAGACTACAATTATACGAACTGTGTAAATAGATAGACACTTGAAGCATACAAAACTAGGACAGTGAAATGCTGTAACTGTTTGATTGCTGATGACAGTGGGTTATCATTATGCCTTATTAGTAAGGACATTAAACTAGGTTTCATTTAAAAAAATACATTAGAAGTGGGTTTGTTTTTTTTTTTTATAAGTATCTGAATCCACATATCCAGTGTCTGTCTTTCAAGCAGAGTCATAAAGATGTCACTGAGGTGTATTTTGTGGGTCATGCTGCTCAGTATGGTTAGCAGTAGTGAGGTACGTGTGGATTAGTAGAACTGGAGAATGAGGGGAAGAAAGGAGGAAGCAGTTGTACACATACTTAACAAATGCAGCCTGTTTCCTGGATAGACTTTGATGCCTTGAAGTTTGGGTGTTAATGGTCACTTGCTCTGAGACAGGGATGAGTGGCACACAGGACTGAATGGTGTCCTCAGTCCTTCTGATCAAGGGATGGAGCAGATGCAGTCAGGGATCCAGGGCCTGGCTGCAGAGCTGGCTTCTCAAGCAAGCATTTAGCTGCTTTGTTTATCTTCATTCTGAGGGGAGAAAAGGAGAACTGATGTAATTCACCTTACTCAAAGAGCGGAAAAAATGTTTGTGACCAGGCTTGCCAGCCTGGTGAAGGAGGGCTTTACTGTAAGTTTGTCAGAGGGTGGGAACCAAAGCCCAGGAGGAAAGGAGAAGCTACAAATGGATGAGGAACACGAGGAAGAAGCCTACAAAGAGGTCTTTCACATTCCTGCTCAGAAGGGAGAACGTTCAAAGGCTGTCCTTCGGTGACTGAGGACTAGTGCACAGAGGGTGAATTTGCAGGTCTTGTTTCTTCCCTCGTGCAGTCACAGGGCTGTGACTTGACTGGAATCGCAGAGACTGGGCGTAGCGTACATGGCTGGAATGCAGTCGTGGATGTGCCCCAGCTGTTCAGAAAGAAGAGAGGAAGTCATGTATCATAAGGAGCAGTTTGACTGCACAGACCTCCATCATGAAATCAGAGACTGGCCTGTTGAGATCAGAGGAGGGGGGAAGCTCAGGGATAATGTTTTGGTATCTGTTACAGACTGCCTGACTGAGAATATAATAGATGATGCTTTCTATAGGTAACTAACAGGAGTCTCCTGCATACAGAGGAGGAGACTCCTCTCTTACCACAAAAGATTTCAGCCATCTGTCCATCTGCAAGGATGGCTACATAGCCAACTTGAGAACTATGCTTCTGAAGGTTTCCTAACACAAATGGTAGGGGGGCTTACCGGGAGTAATGCTTTACTTGACTTATGCGGAGGCAAACAGAAGAACTGATGTCAAATATCATCACAAAAGTTGCAGTGACCACAGTATGAATGTGAGGGTGTACATCAAACTGAGTACAGGCCAGCGTTGCACACTCATTGGAATTAAGGCAAATGGCACCCTGGTTATATTAGGAGTGTGGCCAGCAGGTCGAGTGAGTAGACCGCTATACTTGTTATCATATGAATAAGAAGGATTAAAAGACATTTCCTTTCATATTTTTTCTTAGTTATGCCACTTTGAGAAAGCAGCAAACCTGTTCTCAATCCAAACTAATTTACCAGGTCCACAAAGAAATGTTTTGTTTATGATACAGCCCTTAAAGTTTGTGCTGACTACTGCTGACAAAGTATAGAAGTATATTTAAGGTCTGGTTCAACAGTGTTAGAAGCATCTCCAACACTTCACTCAGTCCTCCTGAGTAATGTAGAAATCCAGTAAAGTTTCATAAGAAAAGAATCCATTCATATAGTCCTGTTGCTATGGTGATTTAGTGCTCATTTATGTGAATTTTCTTAATGGGCCTTTGTTCATCTGAATTTCCTTTTTATTCCTTTCCCAGTTAGCCTTTAGCACCCACCAGTGAAAATTCTGTTTGGAAGAGTCTCGTGTTACTGAATTCCTGGAAGCTCAAGCTTGCTTTACCAGTAGGCACACTAATTCATACCCTGCATATAAAAGTCTGCCAGGGTTCGACAGACAAAATGAGTCAGTGGATTTTCAGGAAATCTGAGCTAGGGGAAAAAATACAAAAAGGACAAGAGGCGGTTGTTTTTTGTTGTTTTTATTTGGGGTTTTTTGAGGGTGTTTTAAAGATGGGGAAGAATATTGTAAAAAATGTTGCTAGTTCAGTAGAGATGTGGTGCTTGCACTTCTCTGGCAGCGCCTGTGATGGGCAGCCACTCAGATGTGTCACTCTTAAGCAGTCTGAGGAAGAAAAGCAGGTTTTGTGGCCCTCTAAAGAAAACTGTGTTATGTGATGACTTAGAACTAGAACATCTACAATCAATACGCAACATTAAAATTGTATGAACAAACCTTAGTCAAGTGACTTGTCTGGCAAAAGAAGATTATCCTGAATGAGAAGTGTCAGCAGAGGTATTCCAGCCATCAGTAGCAGATTTTCATGGTTATCTTGCTAACAGCATTGCAAAGCTGGAGCAGTTACCATCCAGATGCTGAGAGATGCTCTCGCACACCTTTCATATCTTCTAGCAAGAACAGTGGGGAAGAAAAGCAGCGCTGGTTGGCTGTGCTCATGCTGTTTCTAGCCAGGAGATCTTGGTGACACAAAGACTGATCTTCCCGTGTAAAAGAGATTCAGTGGTGGAATATCTGAGTAGCCTTTACTCCCCACTTCCTTTTGACCACCTGGTGAAATTATGTCTTCTCCTGTTGGATATTTTCATGGTCTTTTGTTTATTCATGCTCTCTTGGCGTTTGAGGTCTTTGATATGAACTCTACCTGTCAGCCTGTGGTTCATATGTGGGAGCCTGTACTAGGCCATCTCCAGAAATCTTTCTGAGATTCATAGATCATAATCCACCTACCTGCTGTAAGCTACTTCTTCCTTTTGGACATGAGGAGCATACTATGATTTTATCAGTATTTGCTGATTTTTTTTTTATATATATATTTTTTTCCCCTGAACTAGCTAAGAACTCCAGAATTAAATTTTGTAAGAGATCTTCTGGAGGATTCTGCTCTCATTTGTATCACGTTACTAATAAAGATTGAGCTTTTTTCTTTTCTGCAAGTATTGACTGGGCTGCCAGAAATCCTCTAGCAACAATTATGGCTTAGTGAAAACATTAAAAATACCTTTTTTTTTTTTTTCTGTGGCAAAGAATTTCCATCTCTGGCCTGGGAATTTGACAGTGATCTAGTGTTTCTTTTTATTTGGAGTATTTTTCTTCTATTACCTAAAAAGACTAAGAGAGATTACTTTGTAATACAATGTCCAGGTTTACTTGAAGACTTCTTTTACATCAGAGTATTTTTAGTATGTAGCACCACAGTGGGATTCTGCTAATAAAGAAAGTGTTAAAAGGACACAAACCCTTTCATGCTGGTATGTTACAAAAACTAATGCATTTTTCACTAATGTGTTCTGGGATAATTATGGCTTGCACACTGGATTGCAGAAGGACTGCCAAATCATTATGTGAAATGTATGTCTGACCTCCTTTTATTTATTGTTTCAGTGAATCCTAACACAGTTCGTAAACTAAGTGATGTCAAGTTGCCATTTTTAATTTTTATTTTGGTGTCTGAAGGCAAACTAGGTTTGCATGCTTAGACTATACAATAATTCATCCCATCCCTCCCTCTGCTTTCCCCCTCATCCTGTTGTGACTCATGCAGTGGCTTTGCAAGGGTTAGTCAATTTTAAGCTGGTTTCACAAACATTACTAGGTGCGGCTGGCATGACGATGCGATCCTGGAAGTGTAGCATGCTAATGACCAACAGATTCTCATCAGCTTTGGAACCAGCCAAGGCAGATGTTCTCTTTCTCAGCTGACTGGTAGATGCAGATGCTGCTGGGGAGGGAGTATCCTGGGAAGAAAACGGGGAAATAGTTACAGCTGGGGCGAGAGTAAGGGGTCATAAGAGACCTGAAAGTTGGAGTTGGGATAGTTCTGTGAAGATAGATAGGATTCAAGTTGGTTTTTTTTTTTTTTAAATAAAATGTTATTATTAATAGTAATAATTAAAAAAATCATTTCACCTGTTTATTAAATGACTGACTTGTCTTTTAATGGAAGAACAGATGACAAAAAATATTATCACTTTGTTTATAAACTAGATGAAAATTTTTTGCTCTTTTTTCCCTTGGGATTGAAATTCAATTGCTGCATAAAAAGTTTCCTGTTTTAATTAAGAGGCATTGCTGGCCAATTGAAATATTTAACTTGTGTTGCTCTGTTTCAGCTGGAAGGTCACAATGAGCCAGTGATGCTGCAGGTATTCGTGGGCAACGACTCCGGTCGAGTGAAGCCCCACGGGTTCTACCAGGCCTGCAGAGTTACTGGGAGAAACACTACTCCCTGTAAAGAAGTGGACATAGAGGGGACTACTGTTATTGAGGTCGGACTGGACCCAAGCAACAATATGACACTTGCGTGAGTAGCTTTTTTTTTTTTCAAAAATATTTTCATTCATTAGTTTGCTTTCAGAAACTGATTTTTCTTTTTCGATTGGATTGGTTAGCAGTTAAAAATCTGAACATCTTGGCACACACCAGACATGTAGTGAAGCTACGTGTCTGAGAAAAACTTCAGATCACATTCTCAGTTTGTGTTTATTAATGCTTAATCTGGTCTTTCCTAAAACTTTATCAATTAACTTTGTTAGATTAGTTTCATGTTCTGTATATGAACATGAACAATAATGTGAATATTCAAGCATTACGTCAGCTGTAAACTGGTCACTGTTTCTGTTAGTTGTCTTGTCTCTTAACAAGTACAGAGTTGCTACTCAGAAGAGGGAAAGAGAATATTGGGATCTTGAGATCCCTTTAGGCCCAAAAGGCTGGGAGTTGTGGACAGTGAGGCTAAACTCTGGCTTTTCTTCTCTCTTGCTTCGCCTGTTCCGTTTCTGTCATTTCCACCAGATAGTCCTTTGTCATGGAAGCCTCCTGCTTTGCTGTCTTTACAGAGCTTGTCTGGTCAAGTATGGGCAACGGTTTGGAGACGCCTTCCACATGTGTGTAGGCAGTGCACGGCCGCTGCTGAGAAGGGATGTACTCTGTCTGATGGCAATAATTAACTGCAGTAGATTGCTGAGCAAGTGGCCTCATCTGCCTGTGTGGTTTAATTGACCCAAGAAATTTTAGATACAAGCTTTTCACATGTATCTTAAAATATAGAAAGGGAGTGATCTTCTTTCAAAGTATTCTTTTCAGTAGGATGCCTTTTAATGGGTGTGTGGTTGAAAGCTGCCACTCTTAGAAGCTTGTTTTGTTTCAAGAGAAGAAATGTTTCTTCGATTTACAGTGTCCACTTCTTAAGCAGGATAATACAGTTTGCTAATAGACTGAATCAATTTGATTTTTTCAATACAAAATACATTCCCATGGTAAGTTTGGAAACTTGCCTCTTAGAGAGTAATTTTATAATTGTCCTCAAGTATTAATATAAAGTCATACATGTATAGAGATACTAGAAAGATGAATTTGGAATTACCTGGGAAGAGAAGTTTTGCCTAGGCTATTTTCGCAAAAGATATCTTGATGTCTCAAAAGAAGTATTCCTAGTATTTCAGTGATGCTGTAGCAGCTCTCTGTTGATGGTAATGCCAGTGCCACCTTCTGAAGCACACTCTCTCCTCCTCTCTGCTCCCTAGCTGTTTCTTTTTGGCCCTGATGCAGTACAAAAATTTGTTCTACTCAAATTAGGTATCAGGTGGTCCCTCTACTTCTTGGATATAGGGCCTAAGATCCTGGTATATTTACAATATTTTTCTTAACACATCAGGCTGTGTTTGGGGTTTTTTTTTTGTTTGTTTGGTTTTTTTTGCTTGAAATCATTTTGCATCTAGCATGTCTTTCTGAAAGTTAGCACTGCATCACTCTCTCACCCTGGCCCTGTATACGTTTCCCGTAGGACCACAGTTATGGTATGACGTATCTATCACTTCCAAGTTCCACTGAGCATAAAAAATAATATGACTACAGTAAGTTTTCTTCTACTACTGCTTTAAGTGAATGCAGAATATTTTGTAGTAATGATCTTACAAACCCAGACCTAGCTTCAGGAATGGAAGAATGAAGATCTGTGATTATAACTCGAATGCTTACAAGAATTACTTTGTTACACTGCATTTCCTGTTCTATTCATACTGCTTTCATATTCCTTCCTCCCATGATTCATCATCCAGATTATGTAGGCATGAATTGAAAACTGGGCTATATAATGAGAAAGGTCATATAGAGATTTCATGTAAATAAAAAAAAATAAATCTAATAATATTTCAGTAATTACTTCAAGAGTTTTGACTTTGTGGCTGTGTAACTAGCTGAAAGATTATTAAAGGTGATGAACTTCCTAAACTCTATTAAACTCTCCACTGTTTTGTGTTGCTAGGGTTGACTGTGTGGGAATACTGAAGCTGAGAAATGCTGATGTTGAAGCTAGGATAGGGATTGCTGGTTCCAAGAAAAAAAGCACACGTGCTAGGCTGGTATTTCGTGTTAACATCACTCGCAAAGATGGTTCAACTTTGACTCTTCAGACACCTTCTTCCCCAATTTTGTGCAGTAAGTATCAAAATTAAAAGTTGGTATTAGAGGACTCTGGATTTTAGTGTGATTGCCATAAAATGCCTTGCGGGGGGGAGGAAAAACCCCAATGTTAATCTGTGATTATTTCAGAATTGCTATGGCTAAGTTCACAGGGATTGATTTTTTATTTGGAGTGTGGGTTAGTTAAATGACTGACCAGTATTTATTAAATGAATTTTTGCCTTTTAAAAGGTCAGAATTTTTGTCATGATTGCTTTGAACTTATTTTATGAATTTCTTGATACAGGTTTTAATCTCTCCTGTGTTGTCACGTTCATCTGTCAGCTTTCAGTGATAGAAGGGACATCTAGTAAGTTAGTAAGCATGGCTCTTTACAGTCATGGTAGTTCGTTGGGCCAGAGGCTGAATCTGTTCTGGTTCAGTGCAAGAACGGAACTTTTTATAGCCATTTATTTAAAATGCTCTGCTTAGCACTGAGCACAGATGGCTGCATTGACTGCTTGGGCTGTACTGAACTACAGGGAAAATGAAATCGGAGGAGGCTGCAGTGCATCAGGGGCTGCCTGTGCGTATACCCTCCGTAATGACTTCCAGTTACAGGGAATTCTGCTCGTCTGCCAAAGAGAAGAGATAGGGAAGTGTGTTTAATACAGCTGTTGATGGGATTATTGATACTTCTTGATGAACAAGATGATAGGAAAGCTTTTTCTCCATGCGTGGAACATAGTATGATTACACAGGCTCCTGTGCGCTTGTGTTGAGCTCTTTCCATTGTATAAAAAGAAGTTATTGTTTTTAGGTTTTTTCTTTTTTCTAAACACTGTCAGTACCTATTGTGTCAGGGCTCCTATTCAACTCGTCAGAAACTGCAGCTTTGTTGCCAGTGAAAGAACAGATTGGAAGAGAAGATAATTAAAAACATGTGAGCTTCCACATCAGATACCACCATGCGATTCCAGTGCTGCAGGCAACAGGCAATTCGGCAGATGTGCCATGGAGCCTGTCTCTCCTTCCACTGCTCCGCTCTCACAGAGAATCCCTTTGCAAGACCTGGGGAGAGCAGGACCTCTGCGGAAACCCTGAAAAGCCTGATAACCAAAGATGTGTTACTACTGATGCAGGGGAGGACTCTCCTCTCTTCAGCCGTCTTCTATGCTGTAGGCAGTGGTTTGATGTTTGGGGTGCTCTTCCAGGAAGATCCTCTTGAGGTGTTCCCTTCCGTCTTTTTTTCCGCCTCCTGACCCTTTTTTGCTAAATCTTCCTTTTTCCAGTGGTGGAATTCTCAGAATTATGCGTTTATGTTGTTGGAAAATACATAAGTATTTTTGCTAGAAATATGGTTGTCTCTGTAGCTCCATTCCAGTCAGCATAGCATTGTAGTATCTGATATTAATTTTCGTATTTAAGAAAAAAAATTTCTATATCATCTCCAAAAGCTAGTTCAGTATACATTTTAACTTACTGGTTAAAGATAAAATTATTTAAATCATAGCAGAAATGGGAATGGAAATCATGTGGTGTAGTAGACCTTAGCCAACCAGATAATGCTCGTACATATATACTGGCTGGTCAACATGGCATAGAATTTTTAAGTTATTTGTTTATATAAATCATCTCCTCCAGCGCATTACATCTGGTTTGTTTGCTACATACATCTTATTACAGATGTCTACTCTACCTTCTTGTGATAAGGTTTATATTTTCACTTATCAGGGTCTGTTTATGTTGCGTTTTATAACTAATATTGTTGTCAAAGTTTCAATAATGTTCCTGAAACCATAGGAAGGACATTAAGTAGATGCAGGCTCTTTACTTAAGGTCTGCGATTTAAATAGGCTTTGGTAACTTGTTAGCAAACCTAAATCCAGTTACTCTTTTCAGAAGTTCATGTGCCTTGAGCATATTTAGTAGTTGCGTAATGGTTGCCTAGGAACCCGCTGCAACAGTTGTAGAGAAATCCTTTCTGAAAGGTCATTAAATAATTTGGAGTGTTACAGTATGTATGTTGTTCTATGTAGTAAGCCCAGAAAATACTGTTATTAATAAAACACAAGCGAGCCATGTAAGTGCAAAGCACAAGTACAAGCTTATGCCACTAGGATTTTATGGTGAACAGAAAAGGTGTTTGAGAAACCTTTATTACAAACTGCAATTATTTTATATTATATTAAATGTGACAAACTCAAAATACATTATTTTAAAATATATGTCTGTATTTAAATTGTCTTTGGGATCCATCTTCATTTAACACATATGGTCTTAGGTCTTAGTTGATTTGTGGTTTAAGAAGCATAGAAATAGTTTGCAGCAAAGACAATTAGTAATAATGTTATATAAATCATCATCTGAATCAGTGGCTGAGAGGCAGAGGTTTCCAGGGGTGTGTATCTGTAAGCCGCCGCGGTCTCTTTGCTAGTTTATAGGATATAAATTGCTATAATCCCCAACTACAGAGACGGCATTCCTGGAAGGATTTGTATTAGCTGATGTTTATGGATACAGAAAGTCATAGAATCATAGAACGGTTTGGGTTAGAATGGGCCTTAAAGATCATCTAGTTGCAACCCCCCAGCCATGGGCAGGGACACCTCCCACTAGATCAGGTTGCTCAAAGCCTGGGTTAGTTCTTGCACCAGCCAGAAAGCTACCTCATGTAAAAAAATCTGTAAAAAACCAGGTAATACGGGAATTACTGCTTGTACCCTTTTGCATAGCAGAACAAAATAAGCTTCATACAAACGTCCTTTCAGCTTAAGGATGGATTTGAAGGTGTGCTTCAGCTGTATCTAAGGACTGATGCATTTGTTTATCTTGCTCTGTGCCAGGAAATTACAGAACCAAATTTTCTTCTCTCCCTGAACAGTTCTTGAGCTTTAGCTCAGACACTAAAAGTTTTGTTTTGAAGATTTAATAAATGCAGGAGAAACGGGAAAATATTATTAGTGAAGCGTTTACCTAAGTGTGATTTTTATGAGGTCATTACATTTAGTGGGGAAATAATAGAAACAGTTACCTTCTGAAAAGTTTTGTCATGAATGATATAATAAGAAAGAAAACCAGGAATTATTTTGTTCTTTCCTTTATAATCATAGAATCACAGAATGGTTTGGGTTGGAAGGGACCTTAAAGTTCCTCTAATTCCAACCCAAAAGCTTTTTGTTTTAGATGTTGCTATCTTCTTGATTTCAAACTATGTGTTTTTCCAATTGCAGCTCAACCAGCAGGAGTTCCAGAGATCCTAAAGAAAAGTCTGCACAGCTGTTCAGTGAAGGGTGAAGAGGAAGTTTTTCTGATTGGCAAGAACTTTCTAAAGGGAACAAAAGTGATTTTCCAAGAGAACGTTTCTGGTTAGTGTGAAAGCAATAATGGCTTGGGGTGCTGAAGAGAACCCGTTTGGGTTTAGGTTGGTTGATAAGGTTTAGTTGTAGAGAGCAAACAGAGAAGCATAATCAAAGGCACAAAAATAAATTGCTTTATTACTTTATATGGATGTGCAATAAATTATGCTTTTTAACTTTCATTTAGATGAGAATTCCTGGAAGGCAGAAGCTGAAATAGACATGGAATTATTTCATCAGGTACTTCTGTATTTTTATTATTATTACTACCAAAAAAAGACTCTGACTCTGTTTCCACAGAAAAATCGAATAAGCCTTTCCCTCTTCCTGTGCATTTCTAGAAATAATATTCCTTTTCTTCAAGTTAGGTAGAATATCATCGCTTTGGGTTTACACAAGTATAATTGTTCAATTTCTAATTGAGAACTTAGATGCCACAGTAGGAGCGTGGTATCTGAACATGGTGAGCAAGTCTTTGCCCTTACGTACACTGTAATTAAAAGTGTATGAAACTGAATTCAGTTTTCCAGTAGCTTTCCTAAGGACACATTAGATTACAACTGAGTGGAAGTATATTATGTCTAGGCCATAGTTTTTATACTTGGCTGAATTTCTGTTCTGCTTTGAAATGTTGTCCAAAATATTTGTTTATTCTTTTTGACACAACGAAGTGTCTTTAAGGACTATTGGACTGAAACTAGAGAAATTTAGATGTAAACGATGTCTGACAAACGTCATCTTGCTCCCACCTCTGAAGGCATCATTCCATCATGTACTGGGGGAAACGATTTCTCACTTCTAGCGGGATAGACAGTTGGGGAGTAGACAGATCGCTCACCGCTAATACTGTTGATGAGTGATTGCAAGCCTATTTTTTGATGTCTGCTCAGTCTTAAATCTGCTTAAGTGTAACACGAAACTGCGTCCTCCATCTGTTCACACTGAATACAAAGATCTGATTCAGCAGAACAGTGAAGCGTCTGAGTCCAGCAGCATTTGATGGCAAGCTGATTGCAGTTTAGTAAGGCGCGTTAGGCATAAGCTTATGTTTAAAGTGTACTGGACTTTATATGTCTTTCCTTTCTTTACCTTCAATTTAAGCTGTAAGTTGCCAATGAGCATCACTTAGGCAGATTACTCAAATCTCTCTTCTAGCACAATTTAGTTACTAAAAGTGTAACTTGATCACATTTCCCCCAGCACCTTTGCTTTTTATGGTATTTTATCAGTCTGTTTCTTTGTTTCCTTGTTTTGAAGGATGTAAATACAAATAAAGTCAATAGTAATGAAGTAAGGTTTCTAATATGTTTTTTTATTATTATTTTGCATTGCAGAATCACCTTATTGTGAAGGTGCCACCATATCACGACCAGCAAATAACCTCAGCTGTTTCTGTGGGAATATATGTGGTGACCAATGCTGGAAGATCACACGATGTGCAACCATTTACGTACACTCCAGATACATGTAAGTAAAATAGAAAACTGGGGGAAGGAATGGACAGTTTTACCTGCTAAGCATCTCATTTCTGTTTTCATAATATTTAGTCCGTACAGCAGAAATGTTAAATAATGTGTATCTTTTCAAACTCCTTTCGCTGGTGAGGTTTGCTATGTTAAATAATAAAATCGAAAGGCTTGGGTTTTCTCGTTTATGTGGCAAGAAGCTCAAATTTCAGCTGCATGTAGACAACTGTTCTTATAAAATAGCATCCATTTCTAGTATAAGGTTTAAAATGAAGCTGAGCAGGAAAAAAAGTAGACATACTACATAGAGAGCACCAAATATAACCAAAAAATAGCACGAAGCTTTATCCTAAGGAATGTTGACGTTTCACCATATAATGTATTTTTATTTATCTATATTACAATACACAGTGCAATTCTGACTGGCTCTTTTGTTATTGGAAGTGAAAATGATATTTTGGGCACTCTGATCATCAGTGCATTCACAGCCACAAAGTTTATGTACAATTCAGAATGTTTCTCTGGGTTTCAAAGAACCTTAATTTCTTTAAGGTATAAGTAACTGTTCTGGTTTGCTTTGTTTTTTTGCTTGTTTGTTGTTTTAACATAAGGAAGTTTTCAATGTGTTTTGTCTCAACAGCTGGTACTCTGAATGTTAATGTGAAGAAGGAAATCTCCAGCCCAGCCCACCATTGTTCTTTTGAAGAGGCTATAAAAGGTACTAAATTGATTCTTATCATTGTTGTTAATAATTTAACTATAAATTCCTACCCAAATTTGGAGTTATGAATCAGACATCCTGTGAAGATAAGTCTGTGCTTATAAAATGTGGCCTTATTCTTACAGTGAGGTTTATTTTCTGATACTGAATATTTTACTTTATAACTGTATTCTGTTAAGTATATTTTCATATGAGCTAGTATAGAACAAAAACTTGGGGGGGGGGGAGAATATTTTGTTCTCATGCCTCAGGCCCTGCCTTCATTTCATATGCTTGCAAGTGAAGAAGAAAAAGAAAGAAACCTAAGATGGCAGTTAATACAAATGGTTTTTAAATTGTGTAGTGTTAATTTAGGTAAAAACACACATAAAGGTGGGTGTGGGGTAAGAACTAAATACTGAAAAACACAAACGTGCCAACTTGGTATTTTTCAGAAGCTGTCCAGTTGTTTTATAAGACTGCTTGCAGGGGGTCTAGTTAAGAATGCTAATTCTGGCAATTTCAACTTATTCCCTTCAGTGAGGTTTTTGTGTTTGGGTTTCTTTTTTTCTGACTATTCTGCCCATGCAAGTTTGTCGCTTTGTTCTAAGGGTGCAAGTTTTAGGTTTGCCTGGTTTTTAAGTGTGAAGTGAATTGATCCTCCTGATATTGAAATAAAGTAGAGGAAGGAAATGTTTTTTAGTCGATTGTTAAAACTATGGTAGTGTACAAAGCTTAATGGAAATTTCCATAGCCAGCTCTGGAGAAAGCAGGTTGAAAGATAAGCAAATTAACAACGTGATCACAAGTTTGATAGGAATCCATAGCTTCAGGTTAAAATCGTGAAGCTCATGTTTGACGTTAATAGCTTGGTCTTGGCAGGGGATGTATTTACAAGTTGACTTTACAACTTGTTAGGGGGGATAATACAAGATATGATGAGTTTAAACCTGCAGAGAATATCTGGGGGAGAAATATGCAAAAATATCTGGGGCAATGAAACAAGGTGATAAAAGGACTGGTAAGACTTCTAGTAGCAAGATTAAAAAGATGAGGAAAATAATAACTGATGTATGAGGCCAAGACTGGCATCCATCTAGTCTAGTGTGGAGGCTTAACTAAGGCAACACACCAGCTGCTTCAGGAGAACATCTGCTGGGCATAAGAAAACAATGAGCTATTTGAGTTGCTTCATGTCCTCCATTTAATTTATGTGATAAATCTTAATTTACTTTCTTGTGTGGGTTTTCTGCTAGACAGCTCTTTTTTAACAGTTCATTCCTGTACCTATTCTACTCAGGGTTGATCATGAACCAGAGGTCAGGCAATTTTGTCTGCTTTATGTGCTTTGTCTCTGCATATGTCCCAGCCTGTCCTCCCTCACGGTCCTGAGATGATAAAGACCAGGTGGGGATCCAGTAGGCTGCCACTTCCTTCCTGTTTCCTTTCACAGGGAGCAAAATCCTAGAATTCGTAACTTCTTTAGTGGCATCGTTTCCATCAGCCCTGGCCAAATAGAATAAACTGTTGTTGCCAGGGTCATGTACAGTTATGTATTGAGCTACAGGGCCTTTCTCTTCCTATCACAGGCAATTTGAATCTTTGTCTCGAGTATCTGTGAATATTCCTTAAAATAATTTCTATTGCAACATCTGCATATGTAAAAAACCAAAACGTGGCTTCCCAAGGCCATTACAGATTCTTAGCTGTAATATTTTAAGGGACCGCAGATTTGACAGACTTCAATGACAAGTTACGTTTCAAGACAAGAAATGTACAATTCTAAGCTGCTCTGTAAAACTTGGGGAAGATGGGGGTATATGGACAACCATGTAGTTCAGGTTTTTGCCTTCTAGCACTGAAGTGGTGCTGGAGCATTGTTTTTACGTGGTTAATGATGGTTTCAGTTTCCAGCTTTGGGAGAAAAGGGAAAAAGGGTGTGTATGCCTTGATAAGATGGTAACTACTCAGAAGTTCTAAACTTACCCATATTACAAAAACATAGTAAAAGACCAAAACCAACAGTGTTTCTCTACTTTTGAAACTTCTTTTTCATTATTAATCTCAGGGTTTTTTTTCATTCATCCAACCAAATATGTCACTGTGAATGAACGTACCATTGCTAAAATCCAATCTGTATGCCATTGGGATTTTTTTTAATTACTTAATCTTTTTTATTGTTTCTGATGAACACAACATGATTAAACACATAGAAAAGTGTTTAAATTGTGACTTACGGTATAGAAAAATACTGGCTGCTGTCCTTAAATACACTGCATGACTAGCTGTTCTGAAATAGATGTATTTTCGAATAGTCTCAACTCAAATTGCATTCCCTGCCAGCAGCACAGCCCAACACGTCAGGTCACGCGGCTCCTGGAGCCACCCCAAACCTGTGAGTTCAGAGAAGGAGGGAAAGAGTTTATTTGGCTGTCAGTATATTGACAACTGTTGCCATACTGATGGCTGAGAATTTCTTGCTGAAGACGGAAAAGAACATTTCAGGAGAGTGTATTTGGTTTTACATAGAATAAACACACAAGGACTGTTACTGAGGACATGGCACACTGTTGATATAAATTTGCAGAAATTTTACTGCCATGTTATTGCAAGATTTAAATGTGTTTAAAGCGTGGAGATCTGTTGCTTTATGTTGAAGATTAATTCTTTAATTTACTTAAAAATACTTATGGAACTGTATTTTTTACAGGCTTTCCCATTGGTTTGTTTTAAGCTCGATTTCAGCAGTATTTGAAATCAAGAAAGTTAATTTTATTTACAGCAAAGAGCTCAGATAGCTTATGTAATGTCTTTTATGTGGTTCAGGAAAAATATAAAACTAAAAAGATCTAACTCATTTTAAGAAGCCACCTTTCTACTTAAAAGAAAAATAGAAAAAATAGAGACTGCAAAGGCAAAATAACAGCTTGCTCTTGCTACAGAGCTGGCATGCAGATTTATCACGTTTTTATTCGATTAGTCCTTTAAAAGAATAAAAATACAGTCTGAATGCTTTGAGCACTCTGTTCACATGGTTATCTTGAAAAGAGACATTTTTCAAAATGAAATAGAGAAGTTGTACAGTTAGAGTGCAGTAAAGTTTAAAATCTGCTAATTTGTGGAAAGATGTCTTAAGCTTTTATATTTGTTGATTAAGCAGCTGGTGAATGTCTGTCCTGGTCTAGAAAGATACAAAATGAAAGAAAAACAAAACTGTGGCATTGCTATTAGTCTCAAAGATAAACTTTGAAGGTTTCAGTTGTTTTCTAGGATTATTTGAAGTATTCAAATGATTGCAATGGTCTCTCTGCAAGTTACTGTCTTATATGAGAATGAGAGCTCTTAGGTAGGGCTGAAAAGCAAAATGGGAAGCTGGCCGCCACTGGAAACCCACTCTTTGTATAGTGAATGTCAACATTTCATTGCCCTTCTTTTATTGTTATTTGTGATTGCAGCAGTGAAAGCCACTGGTTGTAACCTGGAGAAGGTAAACATTCTTCCTAGTGCCTTGATAACTCCACTCATGCCAAGCAGTATGATTAAGAATGAAGATGTGGCTCCAATGGAAGTAAGTGCAGAGAAAAGATCTCCCCCTGTCTTCAAGGTAAGTTTGATTGCGATCTGAAGACAGTAGCTTTGATAGTTTTAGTTACATCTACCCATCAGTCCATGTTCTAATAGTGGAGAAGAGTAACACACAGGGAAAATGTCATGTCTGAGATCGGTCTGGGCGAAACAATGATCATGGAGCATGATTGAATAGACTATTGCCTTTGAAAGTAACTTCTCTTGTTCCCGCATTCAAACAGATTGATTGGTTAGTGAAACTGTAATATTTATTTCCCCCCCCGCCCTGTGACACAGAACTAGTAAATTACTTTGGGAATGTTATTTTAATCACTTCCTGGCATTGCTTTCATTAAATTGTACCTTGACTCCTTCCTTGAAGTAGCATTTCCACTACTAGTCATTTGCTTGCTTGTTTGGTTGTGTATGGGGAGATACATAGCCATCAACTCCTACGTCTGATCTTTCCTGAACACAGTGGGTTGGTGGAAATTTTGTAAGCACAACCTGAATAAGCTTAATTGTTTCATGTATTACTCTTTTCAGGCTTCAAGTGTGGTTGGACCAACTCAACAAACATTGGACAACAGTATGTCTGGCATATCAACTTCTGCTTCCCATTTACCTTCTGAAAATGAAAACCAGCAACAAATACAGCCGAAGGTGTATAATCCAGAGTCACTAACTACTATCCAAACACAGGACATTTCACAGCCTGGGAGCTTTTCAGCAGTCTCTACTCCAGGTCAGCTGCAGAACAGTGATGCATTACTGCAGCAAGCCGCACAGTTCCAAACAAGAGATTCCCAAACCAGGGAAGTCTTGCAGTCAGATGGCACAGTAGTCACTTTGTCACAATTAACTGATGCCTCACAACAACAACAGTCTACGCTCTCAGAACCAGCACAGGCATTGCAGCAACAGATTTCATCAAGTATTTTCTCATCAGCAAGCGGTGTGAGTCAGTTACAGAACACTATACAGCAACTGCAAGCTGGAAATTTTCCAACTAACACTGCCACTGGCAGCAATAGAAATGTTGACTTGGTGCAACAGGTATTGGAAGCTCAACAGCAGTTATCTTCTGTCTTATTTTCTGGTTCAGACAGCAGTGAGGATGTTCAAGATCAGCTAAACGCAGATATCTTTCAGCAAGTTAGCCAGATACAAAATAGTGTCAGTTCTGGGATATTTTCCTCATCAGAAACAGCTGTCCATTCCAGACCAGAGAACCTTTTGCCAGGACGAGCTGAAAATGTTCACTCACAGCCTGAAAATGCATTGTCCAATCAACAGCAGCAACAGCAGCAGCAGCAGCAGGCGATGGAGACTTCTGCAGCAATGGTGATAGGAATCCAACAAAATATTTGCCAAGCTGCAACACAGATGCAGTCTGATTTGTTCTCTTCAACAACTTCAGGGAATGGAGCCCTCCAACAGTCACCTGTTTACCAGCAGGCTTCTCACATAATGAGTGGGTTATCAACAAGCGAAGACATGCAAATGCAGTGTGAATTATTCTCTTCATCTCCTGGTGTTTCTGGAAGTGAGACTACACCTACTGCTCAGCAGCAGGTCTCCAACAATGGTCCGACTATGTTTCAGGCGTCAAATTCTGCAGATGGAGAAGAAGCTTCAGGTCAGGGTAAACAGATGCAAAGTACCGTATTTCAGACCATGGTTCAAATGCAGCATAGTGGAGAAAATCAATCTCAAGTTAATCTCTTTTCATCTACCAAAAACATGATGACTGTTCAAGCAAGTGGAACTCAACAACAAGGAGGTGGTCTGTTCCAGCAAGGCGGAGAAATCATGTCTATTCAGTCGGGAAGCTTTATGCAGCAGTCTCCACATTCACAAGCTCAGCTCTTTCACTCTCAGAATCCTATTGGTGATGCTCAAAATATATCACAGGAAGCACAAGGCTCCATTTTTCACAGCCCAAATTCCATTGTCCACAATCAGACCAGTACTAATTCCTCAGATCAACTGCAGCCTCCAATGTTCCACTCGCAGAACACCATGGGCGTGTTACAGAGCTCTTCAGTTCCTCAAGACCAGCAGTCTGCTAACATGTTCCTTTCCCAGAGTTCAATGAACAACCCTGCAACTCAGGAAGAACAGATGTCATTCTTTACAAGCCCAAATTCCATTTCTCCTCTTCAGACAGCAACAAACACTGAACAGCAGACTTCTTTCCAGCAGCAGACACAGATATCTCATATCCAGAGTTCTATGCTTCCCCAAGAACAGCCCCAGACTCAGCCCGCTCAGCAAGGTTTGTTTCAGTCTCAAGTGTCATTAGGCTCTATCCAGTCCAGTTCAATTCCCCAGAACCAACAAGGAGCCATCTTCCAACCTCAGCATTCGATAGTTGCTATTCAGAGCAGTCCTCCATCTCAAGAGCAGCAGCAGCAGCAACAGCAGAACATGATGTTCAGTAATCAAAACACAATGAGTACAATTGCGTCTCAAAAGCAGAACATGATTTTCAATCCAAATCAAAACCCAGTTACCAATCAGGAGCAACAAGGCCAGTCCATTTTTCATCCACAGACTAACATGGCGTCAATGAACCAGGAGCAGCAGCCCATGCAATTCCAGAGTCAGACTACAGTGTCTTCTCTTCAGAATCCTGGATCCAACCAGGCTGAAGCACAGCAGCCAGCCATCTTCCATAACTCACCCCAGATTCAGTTGGTCCAAGGGTCACCAAGTTCTCAAGAGCAACAAGTCACTCTCTTCATCTCTTCAGCTTCCATGTCTGCCTTGCAGAACAGTATGAGCCAGCAAGAGCTGCAGCAGTCTCCTATGTACTCTTCTCAAAACAGCATGGCAGGAATGCAAGGCACTGCTTCTCCTCCACAGCAACAAGCTTCTTTATTTCACAACACAGCAGGAGGTGCTATCAACCAGCTGCAGAATTCTCCTGCTTCATCTCAGCAAACATCAGGAATCTTCCTGTTCGGCATTCAAAACAGTAAGTGGTAGATGCCTGATTCTGAGTTTGCAGTTTAGAAGAGCTACTAATTGGAGTCCACAAGACAAATGATTGTTCAGTTCTAAGATATTTTTAAAAAAAGAAATATCTGGAATAAGTAATGTAGCGGTACAATTGAGTATATACATATTCATACAGCTCTGAATGTTGCTGATTTTGCATGAGAACTCTTAGCTTAAATATCTGTTGGTCGCCTTACACTTAGGATTAACATGTGACAAAACCACTCTAGAATTGTGTTTATATCTATATAGAAATAAGTATAGATATAATATATATGTATAAAATATTATTAATAACACATATAATATATAAAATACATCTACATACAGTTTAAAAAAAAAAAAGAAAAGCTTGTGCCCTCCTAAAACAGCTCCACTAATCTTTCTCTTGCTGCATTTGGTTTCCACAATTTATGCAATGACTTTCTCCACACATTGTTGAAGAAAAGCAAGGATTTTTGAAGCTGTGTAGTCCAGAAGAGTGTCTATTGAAGTGTATTTGAAACCCTTTAACTTTATAAGCCTGCGCTTTTCCATATCTCATCTCTGAATCTAGCCTCTGTGACATGTTCTTTGGGATGTAGATCCTTTCATCTGTCTGTAAAGGGCTGTACGTACCTGTGAAGTTCCAGAAGTAGCAGATGCAGATGATGATTATAGCATCTTATAAAAGATCTGGACATAAAGCCCTAGTTTATACTTGGTCTGTGGTTATACCTGAATATGTGCTTTGCTGTGTGAACCCTTTGACAATCAGGCCATATACAGCCAAGCCTTTCCATGAAGCTGAAGATAATGTTAGGAGACCTGACACCATTTGCAGATTTATAGAAGGAGCTAGTGGTTACCTTGGCTGAACTGAAAAAGACACATCTGTAATTAATAAATAAAGACAAAGGATGGGCATACTCAACAGTCATGCCATGCATTTTGGTTTTCTTCTAGCTAAATATCGTACTCTGTTTGAGGTAGTAGTGTTTGATCATAATACAGACTCCGTATATTCAATGTATACACCCTGAACTTGTGCTTACACCCTGGGAGAGTGGTGAGCAAAGGTGGTCATGTGAACAAAAGTGAATGTAACCTTCTACGCAGTTTATAGTCAATACGGATCTATGTAAAGAAGTTGGCAAATTCACTGCATGCATTAACCTAATTTAAACGGTCCTTTGTTCTTCACTTACCGCTTTACAGACTGTGGGCAGCTGCTAACTTCTGGACCAGCTACATTGCCGGATGAGTTGATGGCTATAAGTCAGCCGGGTCAGCCACAGAGCGAGGGACAAGCGGCAGTGCCAACGCTTCTCTCCCAGCAGATATCTGAGACTCCTCCACTACCGTCAGCTATGGCAACCAATCAGAATATTGAGAAAATAGATGATCTGCTTGTGTCATTACAAAACCAGGGGAACAATATGGCTGGCTCGTTTTAATTAGTCAAGTAAGTAATGTGTTTGGGTTTTGGGGTTCTTTCCTGCCATGTATGCTTTTGTCCAGTAAGTCTTTACTTTGGAGTGTATCACCGTGCTCTAAGAGGTAGCTAAATTACCAGTACTGCTGAATTAAGACTATAATACCAGTGGCTAGAATGAAGAGTTATTAAAAACAGTCAGAGGTCAGAATTTGTATGAAACAGTTAGTTGAGACGAGGTCTTGTTATACAACTGCTGTATGTTTTGTCATCTGCAGTTACAGTCTAGTACTTTATTAGGAAGGAGAGTAGATAACCGACAGCTTGGCAGATAAAAGCGTAATGAAATATGACTGCAGTTAAAAAGTTAAGGCTTATTGAGTATATAACATCTGAAGTCTGTACTACTCTGAAGTTGCCCTCTGGGTTACAATAATGTAACGTGAAAACAAGTTTCGGTAGAATATGGCAGCTATTGAGAGTGTGCCACATGCTGGGTCTTTGTTAAAAGTGAGCTGTTACTAGGAAACATTCTGCTCTGAGAAGGTGCCTTTTTCAGAGAGATGAAAGAGGCTTTGACTACAAATGAGTACCAAGAACCAGGAGGATTCTGGAATCTAGTATTGTCTACGGTGTGTAACTTGGCTCTAGTTAACTGTGCTACCATCCTGAATCCCCCATAAGTTTCACATCAGTGATATACTTCATTTTCTAATCTGTTTTGTACATGAGCTTATGAACTTTAAAAAAAAAAAAAGTTGAAGGAGAGTAATCCTCTCTATGAAAGAGTGCTGCGTTCTGATACTTGGTCATAGTTTCACGTCTGCTTGCAAAGGACATTTCATGAGGAAGGAACTATGTAGAAGCAAGAGGATGACTTTTCTTAGCTATGCGTAACTCTTTGGCTTGCTTGTTTTTTCCTGCAGAAATTCTGTGAAGAAAAAAGTGACGATTTCCCAGATCCTCTCAGACCTTCCGACTCTGGATTAGGCTGTGTGGAACTGATTGCTTCTGTCAAAAAGTGGCCCTCTTCTCTAAAGAGCACACACATGGCCAATGGCGGTGTCTAGCACCTAAAGCTATAACCATAGTATTTGGGATTTGTAGTGCCAATAATGCTGAAGAGCTATGCTTTGTTTTACTAGGGCATGGGATTGTACTGTTACGAGATTCCTAAACCTCATTCACAGTGGGGTGCTCTTTCAATTTAAAGCATATCTGGTCAGTTATTATTGTTGTTAGAAGGTAATACCCGTTACCACGTTTACTCTTTTTTTTTTTTTTCCCCCTCTTCCTCCTTCACATCCCCTGTTTTGACTAGAAAAGCTTGTGAAGCAGAAACATCAAATGCCTGTGACATGAGCTCGTAGCTGTCAGTAAGTGAAGGGATCACAGGTTTCACAGTTGAGTAGGAGAGCTAATACTGCAATTTGTTAATTGCAGTAGGTGGCAATGAAAAATATTGATAACTGTAATAAACAAGCAGAGAATTGCTTGCTGCTGTAGATAGCCAGAGGTGGGTGCTTCCCATCTGAAAATGTGATTAACGGTTTTCCATGTCTCTTACGTGTAACTGTACATAGAACAAGGGTTTGGTGGCTCTAACAAAATGAAGAAATGAAGGGGAACTTTCAATTAAATTGTGCTCTTCAAATCTTATCCTCTAAAATACCTTGAGCTTGAAAGGAACATTCTGCCTGGCCGAGGAAAGAACTCCTCTGTGTCTCTCACTCTGCCTGTATGGGTTAGAACTCTGTAAAGCTGCGTTAGCCATTCTCAACCCAGCCTTCTCCCTTTCAGTCTTTTCATGGTTTTCCTTCCCTCTCCCTCAAGTTTCACATTGCGTTTTTAAAAAAGGCATAAATATCCTACTGGCTTTAAAGATCAGAAGCAGCTTTTAGGAATCCATGGCATTAAATTGCTTAGTCAGGAGAAGCTTTGACAAATAATCAAGGATTAAGGAGAAAGAGGAAGCAATTTCTCCACCACCTTCTCAATGCAGGAATCCCCCTTATCCGGGCATTTTCCAGCTGTTACTGATGTAAATCTTCAGCATGACTTTACTCCAAGTAGGGGGCAAATTACATCATTTCTAAGCATTCTTGAAAATTTCACTTCATCCTGAGCTGTTGCATCTTTGTAGCATATTAAGCTCATGCAGTTTTGAAGTGATTTTTTTTTTTTTTAAAAAATACCTACAGTCCCCAAGTCTAGTTTCTAGATTGTCATGCCTCAATTTAAACTAAATAAATAAATAATTGACTGATGTTACAGAATGTAAAAACAACCCACTCCAGACCATGCAGTTGTATTGTGAGGCGTGTGAATTTTTTGGGTGCTCCAACTATCCGGACAGTTTTGTGATATCTCACTATGGCCTCATTCAGATGTTTGTTTCTTCTCCTTCTGCAGGTAGAAAGCTGTTGCTGCAGTTAGAGCCAAACAGCTGTCATGTATGGCTATTATGCCTCGGTAGAGTGTAGTTGGTATCATGTCATTTTTTTCATTTTTGTTATTTTAAATAACAAAGAATAGTCTGTAAATGGTTTTTCAGTTACTCTAGTCTGTTTACTGTGTGTTTTTTCCCTTAACTTGTGTGCTTAGTTGAGCCGTGTAGAGTTTTTCTTTGTTTTAATGGTTTTTTTTCCTGTTTGTCAGTCTGTCATAACGTTCACTTTCTCTTTCTGTCTCTCTCTTTCTCTCTCTCATTGAGAGGCATTGAATTACGTTTTCAGTAGTAAGGCTTCTTGCCGATATGAAGGGAACTTTTCAGAAAGAGACCTGCTCTGGGTCATTTAATTTTGAATACAGTTTTCAATCGTTCAAGTTTTGGATGGTTTATATCTAATGTGTGTTTCATTTTTTTGGAAAGCTATATTTTGTATTTAGGAAATGGTATACTATTTTGCTATTTGTACTGAGTGAGTACATTGGCATAAATATAAAAATTTATATATATACATATATATAAAATATTCTTTTTGCCACACATTTTTGTGGTAAATTTGTGAGTTTGTCTGATGTTCTACCACAACGTGGCGTCTGATAACAGTGGGGTGGGGTGGGGTTTGTTATGTCTTTATTGAGTATTTAAGTACTTTTTGCAACATAAATAACTTGTTCATCTCTCGCCATTCCATCAGGCAATTGATTGTTCCAACTGGCTATGAGAAGCTTCACTGTGTGTTGTGATGTGTCTGTCACTCAGCAATACGACCTAGTGAGGAAACCCGTAGGCATTTAGGCATATAGAAAATAACGGGGTTTCATTCAGAATGAGCCATTCAGCTTTTATCCACTATCATTGTCTATTTAATATTTTATTATTAGCGCCTCTGTGTTTTAACTCTTAATTTATGATTATGCTACAATGTTTAAAATTTTAATCATGATAAAAAGAATTCCCTGCTTCATAATGTCCAGAGCTGCTTCATAACCCTCAACCATTCTTTTTCTTTCTAAGATTTTTTTTTTTTTTCCTGCTAAGATGAAATATTAACAAAATCCTGTAATGGTTCATGACATGAAAACAGCAATCTTGCAGCATTGACTAAATGCTACATGAGGCTATGTAGAAGACTGAGAATTATGGACCGAAACAACTTCCAGATGGTGGTGGAAGTCGATAGCCAGTTATTAAAAAATGAACTGGTGGCTTTTGCAGGATGGCAGTCCCAGGACAAGCTGTTGGGTGTCACCTGGGGCCTTCATACACAGAAGTAGTAATAGGAATGATACGTTCACTTGTGTGCTGCTTCAATTTGTTCCGTTGTTCCGAAGGGGTGTATCCTTACGTCAAAGTGCTGTTGTTCAGTGCCAAGTCACCAGGGACCAATTCTCCATTTAACAAGATGAGTGTCCAAAAAGAGAACTTCATACCGAGACTGCTACAGCTCCAGGGGAAGGGTATGTTCGAATTGTGTGCATATTTTTGGTCGCTTATGAAGAGAAGAGAAAAAAAAACAATTGTAAAAAAAAATAAATTAAAAGAAAAAGGGCTGTGCTATCACATTTTTCACTTTGGGATAACACCTTTTCCTGTGTTAAATTTATCTTGTTCATTTTAGGTCAATGTTTAAATGTGTACAACACTTTGAACATGTAATTTGGTTACAAAAAGTATTTGTCTTTTGAACGAAGAGATCGCTCAGCGGTTGATTAGTGCTTGAACTGCTGCTTGCAAACAGCTGTTACAGAGGATAAAGAGAGATTTGAGAAGCCCATGAAGAGCTTAAAGCCAGGCCACGGGATTCCATGGCAGAAAGACCCAAGAACAGCGTGAGCCACACTTGTATTTTATCAGTGTCTTGAACATTTATGATCTAAGCAGTTGATATGGATAATTGGAGCTTACTCTGCCTTTTTTTTTTCTCCCCGCCCATCCCTGTGTTTACTCCTCTGCACGCTCACACTGGCGCCTGTGAGCAGACAGAGAGCTTTCCTGCAGAGGTGAGGTGGTGGTATCGGGTCCGAGTCCATTTTGGTTGAGAAAGTTAGAAGATACTGAGACATAAGTCTCTATAAATTTAAAGTTCCTGACATTATCATGAAGGGGAAATTTAATATTGTACCCACAAAGCAGCAATTATGTATAGAAGACATTACTAGGTGAAAAATGAAAAACTGCAGAGCTGCCTTGCTGGGATGGATTTTCTGTATCTTGTTTTTTCTGCTGCTTGACCTCGCTCTTACAGAATGGTTAAATCTGATCCTCTGTAATAGATGTGGGCTGTGAACTCCACCTGTATGTACCTCTGCAGCACCGTGCTCCGCTCTCTGCACAGCATCCCTGGGATGTGGTGGTTCACAGAACAGCTATTTCCTGGCACGGATTAAAATCTAGGGAGAGAGACCTGCTGGCCACCGGTCGGGACTTCTGCATACATTCTCTTGTCTGCGTACACACTCTGTGTGTGTGTGTGTATATTTATAAAAACACCATACGAATAACACCTACTACACAGTTATTAGCTGAACATCTCCTCTGGTAGGAAGTTGTTGGTGCTTTGTGCTTAATTAGCAAGCCCACCTTTTTTTATTAACTGCCTCTTTGCTGCCTGATCTTTCAGCAGTTATTCAAGCCAAATGCTGCGCTATTATTTTAACAGAAAAATAATTCAAGAAATAATTTCTGCCTTGCTATTTCAAAGTGGATGTTTAATCACCAACCATTTTATTATAATTACTTTTAATTACTGACAGGGTGGTTACTTCCTGTTTAGTTTTAAGATAGAGTAAAGCATGAACAGTTAGGCGTTTGTTACTTTGGCAGGTTTTTTTACTGGAAATACTAAGAGTCTGGGCAGCTGCATCTGTGGACATTCCCCTAATTTAGATAAGTTGAACTTTTTTTTTTTTCTTTTTAAAAGCTTCTGTTGTGATTTTGATTTCAGATACAGGTTCTAAAAAGAAAACTTGTCTGAAGATTTTCTACTCTTTTATTATCTTTCCAGAGTCCTCAGAAAGAACACCAAACAAGTCCGAAGCTTGCATTTGTCTTAAAACATTGTTTAAAATCGCTATTTGAGTAGGAGGAAAGGTGATCTATTAAAAAGCAAAATCAAAAAGTTGTTAGTGGACTAAAAAAGCTACACATAGTTTCCCCCACGCGTGTGTATGTGTGTGCGTAGGCAGGCACGTGCACATTCATTAGAAGTTAAAAAAAGAATGTTCAGCGTTTGAATGAGGTGCCTCTGCATGGCAAAGTGTTGGGTTACTTTTTCAGGGTAAATATGGGAGAGGAATACAAGGGGTTACGGACATTTATCCGAGTGGTGGAGCCAAGAACAAGGAGAATGAATTGCTTTGCATGCTCTGAGTTACGAGTTGTAGGTGGAAGGTGAAAAGAAGAACTATTGATCACTGGTGACTTCTCATTAGTGCAAAACTTATTTTCAAGGAATGGGTGTTGTTTTGTGTTCCAGAGGGCCTGGCGGCAGCTCCATTATTTTAGAAGTTAAAAGGAAACCGGTACTGAGATGCTTTCTTTGTTTGGGGTTTTTGTCTTAATTTGGAGCAGTCTTTTGTGAGCTTTTCCTGTTCATATTCAGACCAATTCTGCCCGTTGTATATGACAGTGGTCACCTGAGGCGCGTTTCTCTGTGCACGCTGGGAATCGAGCATGGAGTATCCCAATTGGAAACGTGAGAGATGTTATTTAGATACGAGGAAAAATGCAGCAGCAGATAAACTGTAAAAGTGTACTCGTAAAATTCTCTAGTTGCGTATGGGGCTCTGAGGGGTTCCACAGGAGGAGAGGCTTTTCCTTTCTTATTCTTTGTATAGGTATGTAAATATCCAATGCCTGTATATTCTAGGGTTATATATATGTATATAGAGGAATCATATATCTATTATATATAGATAATTAGTAGACACACGCATCAATACTGTTACATTTACATTTTTATAAACATGAAATAATATTACTTTTTCCTTAGTATGAGGTTATTTACCAAGGTTTTGTAGTAACTCATTAATAGTTGTATGAACACCTTTCAGTACTGTACATGTGGCGCTCTTGGTAATGTTGCTCCAGAAACTTGCTCTGCTTGTGAACGTCACTAATATCCATGGGTTTAAAGCAGCTGTACTTTTGTATTTTTATATATTTTTATTAATAATTGCAGACGTGGTGTTAGCGAAACGGTAGAACTGACAGCCTGGGTTGAGAGCCTGCTGCTGGGTGGGCTCGGGAAAGGCTTTCTGCATCCGTGTGCTCCCCTGCTGGCTTCCCTCAAGTCACTCCTGAACTTCGGGACCTTTTCCCTTCTCAGCTCGTGCTGGTAGGGAATAGCGGTGGTTGTGTTGCTCCAGAGGAGCTGGACTGACACCAGCAGCTCCCTCCCAGTGGGGGCTGTTAATCGTTCTTGCATAGGAAGGGATCCTGGCTGCTGCTGCTCAGCTGGTTGCGTTTGGATCGGGAAGGCAAAGCTCAGTCTGTCATTCCTCTTTTTGTTCTCAGAAAGGCAGGCGTCTTTAGATTTTTTTTTTTTTTTATTTTATTTTATCTGACATTGTACTGCAACAGTCACTATCTAGAAAACTGGCCTTGAAAGCTGGTGAAATCTCTCCTTGGTTTCTGGCCGTGAGGAACCCTGCCCCGACTTGCACTGACTTCTTAGAGATAGTGTGAGAAATTAAACTCTCTAAAAGAAATCCAGATTGTACAATCAATAGTATGTGTTCTGTCTGCTACGACTTTTCGTGCAAAATCAGGTGTGTTCCGCTGCCATTTGACATGAGGTTGATCGACAGACGTTATTGTCCCGGTACAGGCTTTATCAGAGCACCTCTGCCAAAGCCAATGTCCTTGTTCATTTTGAGCCATTGGTTTGCAGGTCTGATCTCCGCTGTTTCCAGAGATGCGTTAATTCTTGCTGTTACACTTCATGAAATTGCCTCATAACATTTAAGTGTATTGGGAAAAGGGTGAGGAATCCGAGGATTTCCCTGCTTGCTGTGGGACACTTACTGAAACTCTTTGCAAGCGCTTGGTTCAGACTCCAAAACTTCTCACCCAGCAGCAGCCCACTGTAAAATATTCCAGTTACGCACATTTGCTCCAGGATTCAGATTAGTGAAGGGTCCTTGCATTCAGATCATGTAAATGGCTGTCACTTCTTTTTAATCCCTGGAACTGCCCCTCTGTGGGCGGGGGAAGGTCTGGCCCGAGTGTCCCTTGTGCAGGTGGGTCCCCACCGGAGCGCGGCTGTCCCAGAGGTGGGGATAACGGCGCTCACTCGCGGGGGAAGCTGCTTTTTGAAAGGAGAGTGTGTGGCACTTGTGGGTGTTGCAGAACTGGGAACAAGTTCCAGTATCCTGCTCAGAAACACAGGGTATTCCCAAAGCTTTTTTTTTT
>VYZM01011932.1:394746-426651 GCA_013398915.1 Dromas ardeola | reverse complement strand
TCACGGGGGGGGGGGGGGAAGGAAAGGGGGAAAAGTGGGGAAAGGGACGGAAGGGGAAAGGAGCCGTCGGGCCGGGCCGGGCCAGGCCCCAGGGAGGCGGGCGAGCTGGGCCTCCCCGAGGCGCAGGGTGCCGGTCCGGGCCGCAGGGCCCCGGTGAGGCCGGTCCGTGACTCACCGAGGCGCAGGAGGTCGGGCCGCGGCCGGCGGAGATGCAGCTGGCAGGGCAGGGCGGCCAGGCGGCGGCGCGTCGGCCTGTCGCGGATCTCGGCCAGCACTTCGGGCACGGTGTAGAGGTTCTGCGCGATGTCCTGCGGGCAGCGCCGTCACACCGGCCCGGTCCCCCGGTAACCCTCCCCCCAGCCCCGGTCCCCCCGGTACCTGCAGCGGGGCGGCGCTGAGGAAGGCGCCGGTGTCGGCCACGACGTGCGCCACGCGCGCCATGTCCGCGCGCCCCATTGTCCCGCGCCGGCCGCCGTCCCCGCCGCAATGCACGCCGGGAGTTGTAGTCCGCGCGGGGCAGGCCGGGAACGGCAGCCCCGCGTGACCGTTTCCGGGCGGCGCGGTCAGGTGACGGGCTCGGTGTCACATGACGGCGGGCGCCGGAGCCGGAAGCGGGAGCGGAGCGGTCGCCGGTAACTTGGGTGGCGGGACGGGACGGGATGCGTCGCGTCGGGTGCCGGGAGGCTGGGGCTTCCCGCTGCGGTCCGTCCGGCGCCTCGGACGCTGCTTGTCTGTGGGCTCTGCCCACCCCGCGGCGGTACCGGCCCGGTGAGGCGAGGCCCGGCCCGGTGCGGGGCGGCGGGGCCCGTGGGGATGGCTGCCCCGGCCGCCCCCTCCACTTTGCGGAGTCCCCCCGGCGCTCTGTCCCCTCTCGCCCTCCCTGGCGGCCGTCGGGGCCCGGCCCGGTTCTGTGTGGGGGCGAACCGGCACCCGGCTCTGGCTGCGGGGCAGGGGTCGGCTCGGTCCCTGTGGCAGTGGTGAGCGGGGGTGCCCGGCTCCCGGGACCGCTGCCCCGGCCCCCACCTAGCCTGCAGGGCTGCCGGCTCCCCTGGGAGTAACGGGAACCCCGGAGGGTGCCGGGGAGGAGAGGCCTCGGCCCTGGAGAGGGGGAAGGCTGCGCCCCGGGGCCACACCAGCCACAAGCCGGTTCCGCAGGGGGGGTCAGCGGTGGATGGAGCCTGCGGGAGAGGAAAAGGGATGATGCGAGAGGAAAGCTGTGCCTGTGGGAATGGCACTGAGCACAGAGGGGGTTTCTGACAGCTGAGAAGTATTTAACGTGGCCAGGGGAGTTAACATAAGCGATAGTGAAATACTGTCAAATCAGGAAAAAAGAAAATAGGGAAAAAGAGCCAAGACGGCTGGAGAAGAGGAAAAGCAGCAGCAATGACTGGTAGGGAGGACTGGGGATCCAGAGTCCCCGCTGCGGTGTGTATTACACCGTAATTTTGTGGGTGCAGGTCACTAACGTTAGTGCGGGAGGCCCCAAAGGACAAGCGGGCTGGTCATGGGCTGGCCCAGGGGCTGGTCATGGGCCGGCACAGGAGGGACACGTGTGCCAGGCTGTTTTCTGTGGGCCTGCTTAATGGCACTAATGAAGTAAGTGGTGATGCAGAGCTGGGGAGTCATAACAAACATGAGGATTAACAATATCCTAAGGGAAGGCCGGGGTGATCTGTGGGCCGGGATAATTGGAGTAGGAGTAACTGTAGTAATAGCGAGTGCAATTAGTCTCGTGAAAGACCTCCCTGCGTAAGTCAGCTCACCCCCACTGGTGAGGGGGAGGAGATCGGCATGTGTTAGCGAGCCTCCAGCCACCATCTGATAGAGCTCAGACAGCGGCAAGTCTGGTACCAAACGAGGTTTTCCAGGCAGAGGTGGGGACTGTACGAGGCACTGGCCAGGTCTCAGCTGAGCACAGAGTGCCGGGAAGGTTTGGCATGGTGGCGGGGGTGAGGTTGCATGGGGCTGGCATGGAGAAGGGGATGGGGAGTGTAGGCCCTGGCTCATGAGAGGGGATTTTAAAAGGAACCTGGCTTTGGGATGGAGCTTGGTATGGTCTAGTGAGGGCAGGGAAGAGAGACAGACCCCTGCACGAGAGGGGAGGCAGCAGAGGCTAGAGGTGCTGGAGATGCTCTTCTCCCCTTTTCTTACTTCCGTCCCCTGATCAGGGGGAGGAGGGAGAGGTTGGGACAGGGGGGGCAGGAGGGGTGTTCTTGGCTTTGGGGGCTTGGGAGGACGATCAGGTTTGACGACATCTGAGCCCTCACCCCAGGTTACAGGATTGAGGCTCCTCTTTGCTCCCACCTGGGGGTGGGCAGCAAATGCCCCGCTGTGTTGGGGGCTTGCGCAGGCAGGGACCCTCCGGTCTGTGACCTTGACACCCACTGCAGGTGCCTACACTCAGCGCATCCTCTCCAGCTCCTCTCTCTGGAGAGTGTGGAGAGGAGGACTGCTGCCCGTGGGCTCAGGAGGATGGTGTGAGTCAATAGCTGACTCTGTGGTCCCAGACCAAGCACCTCGTGCTTCTGTGTGATGTATGACCTCATCCTTCTACTTTGTGGTCAGTTGTTTCGGCAGAGGCACCCAGCCACGTGTACTACCAGCATCCCCAGGCCTGTACCCTTCCTGCCTGCTCCCTGTCCCTGGTGGGTGACTCCTGGGAAAGCTGCAGCAGAAGGGCAGAGGGAAGCGCTGTGCCTGTGGTGACAGTGACGTGGCGCCGGAGAACGAGGAAGTGGTGAGCGGTTGGGGAAGTGGAGGTCTGGGCTTGTAGCCTGCTCCGCAGTGTGATTCTTCTCTGTGTTCAGAGCAGCTACGGTCCCTGTCCCCTTCACAGCATGTTAGAGTGTATGGGACCAATTTTTCTGTGGGATTTTGCTGCCAGGAAGAGACCTGGGCTGTCCTTGAGGGATGCGGCTGCTTCCTCATACTGTGACTGGACCTTCCTCTATACTACCGGTGTCATGCCTTGTCCTTTCCGAGGGATCCCTTGTGCAATGGCCGTGCGCACTGCTCCTGAGCCGGTGCTGCTGCTCAGCAGCACGGAGCAGAGCGTGAGGCAGCGTATCTGCTGAATGCTTTGGAGGCTGCGCTGTCCTTGTGCCAGGTGTGATCGGCAGTGACCTTTGGGTCAGGGTGAGCTGCAGCTGCTCAAATGGGGTGTCCAGAAGGCTGAGCGCTGCCCAGCTTGACTCGGCTCTCAGGCTCAGCATTGTTGTTGCCTGTGGTGTGGGGCTGGTTTATCAGGAGTGAGAGGGAACCTGTGTTTCCCAGGTGTGTGCATGTCCATTGCCGAGTCTCCCTGCCATGTGGGTCACTTGCACTAACAGCTGGGCTGCGTTCGAGCCCGGAGGGGCTGACCTGGGAGCCCACTGCAGCCCCGGCTTCCTCCACACAGTGGGAGCAGTACTGAGCTGTCTCCTCTCTCTCTGCTTCCAGCCAGGGGTGGTGCCATGGCCGCTGCAAGCTCCAGCAGGGCCAGGGCCGGGCCACCCTGTGAGAAGTCCCAGCTCTCCGTGAAAGGTGGGTCCTGCTGCTACCGGTGGGGCCAGGAGCCCCGCAGTGGGGAATGTGGATTTTGGGTGCATCTGGTCCAGGTGTGTGCTGTGCCTGCACCCCAGGCTGGGAGACCTTTTTGGGGGGAGCAGGGCCTGGGGAGGGCCAGCACTGGCCTGTGTCCCCTGGGCGCCCAGGGAAGTGGAGCGGCCATCGGCTGGGCTCTGTCGCCTCTTCTCCCTGGCCTCCTCTCCTGGGCTGCCATCGGGACGTGGCTCTGTGGCCGCGAGATGGCTCCCGATGCCTGGAGCTGCATCCCCCGGAGCTGTGTCCCCGGGGCAGCCCTGGCGCAGGGCGCTGCTGGCCTGGGGGGTGGGCGAGCCTCGCCTGGTGGGTGCCTCTACCCAGCAGCTCCAGCAGAGCCCCCTTACCTCCACCTTGCCCACAAGCCCTGGAGTAGGGCAGTGTCTGTGGGGACCATGACACTCTAGCAGCCTCCGGGTGTGGGTGAAGCTGGGGACAGGCAGTGATCAGGGCTGGTGACGGGAGCACCTGAATCCAGCCATTGCTGCCATCAGGAGAATCGCTTCTTGCTCCTCCTCTCCCAAAAGCAGTTTGACTCTGTGGCAAGTCATGGCACCCCGAGCTGGGTGTGTGTGTGGGGAGCAGGGGACAGGGGATCCCCTGTGGTTGTCTCACCCTCTGCCTCTTCCCCCCTGCCCAGTTGTGTCCGTGAAACCCAAAGCGCACAGCCGCCCATCACGGATGAACTGCTACGTGGAGGTGGCGGGTGACGGGCTGCCCAGTGAGACCAAGAAGACGGGGAAGCAGATCGGGAGCTCTGAGCTGCTGTGGAACGAGATCCTCATCTTGTAAGTCTCCGTGACTCCCCGGTATGGGGATGGTGCCATGGCTGGCCCCGTGCTCCCTGGTGTACCCCACTGTGCCATCGGCTGGGGCTGTCAGATGTGAGACATCTTTGCCCCCAAGACAGGGATGCTGCCAGGGACTGCCAGGTTGCGAGGGCGGTGGGAGTGGGGGGGGGCTCCCATTGCCCCACGGCCTTGCCCACTTCCCTCTGCTCCCTGGCTTTGGCAGGCCTTCTGCCGCCTGCTCGCCAAGCAGGGACGAGGCCACGGTTATGGCCCCCTTCTCTGGTCTCTGCAGGAACGTCACGGCTCAGAGCCACTTGGACCTGAAGGTGTGGAGCTGCCATACCCTGAGGAACGAGCTGTTGGGCACTGCCTCCGTCAGCCTCGGCAACCTGCTGAAGGGTGGCGGGAAACGTACGTACAAGCTGAACCCCACGGGGGTCCCTCAGCCTCCACCCTGGCAGTGGAGACCGTGCTCTGCAGGGTCCTGCCGCCTTGCCCGCCCCGTAGGTGCGCAGCAGGGAGGAGAAGCGGTGGCTGCAGCAGCTCCCATGCAGTCCCCCGCCCCAGGAGGGAACAAGGTGCCATTGTGCGCCCTGGGCCGCCTGTCAGGGCCGGGGGGCCAGGGTGTGACGGAAGCCATACCTCCGTTAGCCAGGGTGCCGCAGCCTGCACGGAAACACAAACCCCTCAGCTATTTGCTGCCATTTGTGGTCGCCAGAGTGTGGCTCGTGACAGCAGCTACTGCATAAAGGCGGCCATTCAGGGCTTGGGCCACGCAAGCGGCTGCGCAAGGCTGGAAAAGGCTCGCTCTGTCTTTTCCAAGCAAAGCTCCGCTGCTTGCAAGAGACAGACATGGTATTGAGCAGGGAGAGGGGCCTCCCATGCCCTGGGGGGGATGTGGGGCTGGTTCAGACTTGCGTTCCTTGTGGCGGGCAGGCTACCGTGCCCCTGGGTGGTATCTCGTCCTGGCGGGGCACTGAGGGCCAACATCATCTCACAAAGCCTGTGAGGACCTGAACGTCCACCCTGGGTAGCTGCAGGTCTGGGTTGCCTGTTGCTTGGGCTGTTGTTGTCAGGCAGCCTGCAGTGGGGGTCTCTGCCCCAGGGCACGCTCCTCTGCAGCGTTTTCTTCCCGAGCTGTGCTAATACCCTGCCGTGCTGGGCTCCCGGAGCCGCTGCTGCTCCCGCCCTACCTGCCTGCTCCTCTGCAGGGGCACAATCGGCTCTTTCATTAGCAGGCGTCCCAGGGGGCTGTGTGGAAAATGAATGGAAAAGGCAACTGGCTGTTCTAGCTTGTCTGTGAACATCCACCAGAAAAAACGTGTCAGATTTTTCCTTGACACCGTGGGCTGGGAGGGAGGATTCTTAAAGCTGCAGAGCCTGCCCTGCTGGGAAGGTGCTGCCATGCGCTGGGGACAGCCGGCACTGCCTGGGTGAGCCATGTGCTCTTGTCTGCCTGTCTTGTCTAGCCTGGCATCTGCTCCCTCCTCTTTGCAGACTCGGTGCTCGGCCTTTGGGATTCGCTGCAGCTCTGAGTGAGCCAGAGACTGCTGTCAGTCCCCCGAAGGTCCCATGGGAGCCTGGGTGCCTGGGAGACCCCTTCCTAGGGAGGGCTTCTTGCCTGCGGAGAGAAGGGGAGCCTGTTCCCTTTGCTGGCCAGCGTGGGGAAGGGGACAGGTCACACAAGGGCATGCAAGCAGCATTCAGGATTTCAAACCATCCCGAGTCAGACAAGTAGTGTCCTCATGCAGCCTGTGACCCTCTGCCTGGGGAAGGCACTGAAACATGTGTGCCCTCTGCCACTGGTGGGGTCCCGGCCTTCCTCTTCCCCTCCTGAGAAGCACTCAGCAGAAGCATGCCTTCCCCAGGGACTGCTCCTGCCGGGCAGCAGACCCGCTTTCTAGCTGCTTTGGGTTTGTTATGGGTTTGGTGAGGTTTTTTGGAAATTACTGATATGTGAGTGTAGCTGTGGCCTTTGGTTTGTGTTTCTGTGGTATGTGGTGCGGAAGAATTGTTCTGGTTGCTCTGTTTTTGGGCAGGGGTGGTATTCTTGCCCCCGCTGATGTCCATGGCAGCACTCCCGCCTGACAGGAAGACGCTGAAGCTCCCCCAGTTCTTTCTGTCCACCCTCCTACCAAACACGCCTCACTTCAGGTGTAAAAGTCTCAGCTCTGAGGCCTGGAAAAAGAGCTCAGCGACGAGCCTGGTCAGGCCTGAGCTCCCAGGAAGATGGGGAGAACTTGTTGGAGCAAACAGCCCTAAGCTGTCCAACAGGAGCTCCCGCTCCGGGCTGGTCCAGCCTTGCTTTCAGGCTTGCTGCACTTCCCACCGCCTTGGCAGGCGCCTCCGGGGCCTCTCCTCTGGCAGGCAGCGCCCTCCCGCTTTCGGAGGCGATTGGCCAGGGAGACGGAGAGGTGGGTAAGAATGGGCTCAATCACAGAAAATGAGCTGGAGCCTTCCACGGAGCTGCTCCCAGGGCTCCCGTAAAACAGCTAATTTGCAATGGCACAGCCCCCTGCCCCGGCCCCCGAGCTGCTGCCTGCTGCAGAGGCACCTCTTTGTTCCCAGGCTCCAGGAGCTCCTCGCCCGCTCCTCCTGCGAGGCCCAGGGAACGTCGCCGGCCGGCCTCGCGCCACTGTGTGCCACTGGTAGCCCAGTACTGAGCCTTGCTGGTTTTTGCTGGTCCCTCTGTGTGCCGAGCAATGGATGTCTGTGCAGGCGCTGGAGCGAGCCAGGCTGCAGCTCGCGAATGAAAGCAGTTGCTTTTATTGCTCGCTGCTCGGGTTGCAAGTTACATCAACAGGCTCCTGTTTCTTGAGTGGCACCACATGCCAGGGTTTTACAGACCCTGCAGAGCTGTTTCTTTCCCTGCTGCTGCGCCCCAGGCAGAGCTGCTGGAGCTGTGGACTCGCGGGAGCCTCCAGGAAGCCAGGAGCAAACCCCCAAACCTCTGGAAAGCTGCAGCTGCCTCCATGTCGTGGATATGCTGTCAAAGGAGCTCTGCTGCACGGCCTGCCAGCAAAGGCTTTTAGCAAGGAGTCATGAAGGCAAATGCGCGGACGGGCTGAGGTGACTGTTCAGTGAGCTGGCTCTGTGGCAGCTGGGCAACAGTCCTGTAAAACTGGTTGTCCAAGCCAGTAAGTCACAGTGGGGATCGGACTGTACCTACCCTGTGTCACCTTCCGTGTGTCGCGTCCTGCAGAGCTGATGGGTCTGTGACCACCAGAGCTGTCCCCGTGCCCTGGCCACCTCCAGGCTCTCTTTGGATGGGAGCCTGCTCTCTGCGCCCAAGCCAGCAAGTAGGAAGGGTCCGCTGGCTCCAGTCCTGCCGGGTTATTTTGCAGCCAGCCAGCTGCCCCAGGTCAGAGATAGCAGGCTCTTTGACTCTCTCTTCGCACCTTGTCTTCCTTCCCAGGGCTGTGATGGTTCAGAGGAAATAAGCAGAAGTCTGAGGTTCTCCTAGTTATATGTGGCAGATAAATGGAGCAGGACACAGTTATCTCTAAGCCGAGGTGGCTGAGACTGGGTCAGCAGCAAAGGCAAAGCTTCCCGCTGCCTGGGGAGACTTCTGCCTTTTACCTGGGACAGTAAAGATTATTCCTTCCCCTAAACCCTGGGTTCCTCCTTGGTTTAGGGATGGCTATGGAAGGTCGTCTTCCCGCAGGGACTGCAGCCACAGCATGGGGTCATTCCTTCAGCTGCAGATGCACACAAAGGTTAAGCTAGTCTTAACTGGCCAAGCACCAGGGAGGTGGGTGCTGTGGGTGCTGCTGCCTGCCTGGCATCCCTGGGCTCTGGGGTAGCTCAGGGGCCCCGAGACCCAGGGGGAGCCAGCACGGCTCAGTGTTCCCACTGGGGCTGAGAGTGGCTCTGCTGATGTTACTTTCTGCCCTGTTTTTTCTGTCTAGTGCCAGGGTACTTTCAGGGCAGGGTTCTGGCTCTGGGATTTGATTCTTCTGTGGATTCATGGGGGGCAAGTAGGTTGCATCTTCTTTTTACCTAAGTGGCAGACCCTGCTGCTCCGCAGGGGGCTGCTCTCGAGGGGTGATGGTGGAGGTTTGGTCACGTGGAGCCGTTTGAGTGGAAACTGGCCTTTGCATCCAGTAGAACCGTGCGAAGAGGATTTGGGAAGCTGAGAGTGTGGGAAGCACCATCCATCTGTCTGGAAATCAGACAGAGCCACCCAACCCAGGGAAGAGGCAGAGGGGCTGCCCCCTCCCACACGACAGCTCTCTGGTGCTTGTGCCCATGGGTGTCAGATGCGTGTGGTTCCCGGAGGTCCTGGAGGGCTTGGGCTCGGGCTCGGGCTCAGCCCAGGGCCGTTATCGCGCTGGCTGCTACCAGCCTCGCTTCGTGGAACTGTAAATCCGCTTAATGGGCTGGGTGGGAATTCCAGCTCACCTCCGCTAAATGGGAGCTCTGATGCTGCATGCGGGGCACTGGAAGTAGCTGAACTGAGACCTTATTCAGGCCCAAATCACCCCCCGACCCCCTCCCAAAATAATAATAATCCCTCTAACATTCTGGCTGCCGGCGGGACACAGGCAGCCTTTGTGCTCAGCCGTTCAGGGGACCCTCTGTTGGTGCAACAGCAATGTCCCTTTGTGCGTCCCGCGTGCTGGACTGGGACAGTGAATGGAAGGTTCTGCTAGTGTTTATTTTCTTTAAAAAAGCTGAAGGGGGTGGAGAGGGGGGAGAAGGAAGCCGGCTGGGAGGTTCATGTTCACATCCTCCACTTGGAGACACCTTGTCTTTGCTCCTGCGCTGCCGCCCCCTCGGCTGGGCGCCTGCACAATGAGGGCTTGTGCGGCTCCGACGGGGAGAGCGGCGCGCTCGGCTGCCGGGCGCTCGCAGAGGGGGATGGAGGGGACCCCCGGAGCGTGCGGGCACAGCTTCCACAGGGCTTGGAGAAAATGCAAATTCCTATGGCTTGGAACAGCTGGGGGGAAACAGGGTCTGGATTTGTCCTGGTTTTTGGCCGCACTCAGTAACATCTTCTATCTCAGGCTCTTAAAACTGTCAGTGAGATTGCTTCCCCTTGGAAGCAAATTGAGAGTAACTCCTGTAGGCAGATGGGTAAGACCAGGCTTAGCAGAATCCCTTGTCTGATGATGGGCGGGTAATGAGCGGCAGAGTTGGACTCCAACCCCTGTGCTGTGCCCCTGGGCATGTGCTCCTGCCGTGCCTGGACACTGAGGAGGACACCTCCCTCCTTGGCACTAAAACCCCGAGATGCTTTCACGAGATCCAGGAGTGCTGCCTGTCCCGCAGACCCCGGGGTGCTGGGCTTTGGGGTGCCTGTTGGAGCACCCTGTGGGGCAGAGACCACACAGAGCTGGGCTCCCCCTCGCAGCACTGGTTGTGTCAGAGGAAGGATGGCTACCAGCCAGGGGCTAGCACACGTGGTGCGAGTGCTGTGGCCAGCCTCGTGCCAGACTCTTTCTCCGTCCCCTTTGCGCCCATTCCCAGTTGTGTGAGGCCGGCAGGCGCCCTGTGGGGAGGAGCAGCTCCAGACAGGGAAGGAGAGCAGGAGCCACTCTCTGGGTCGGTGCGAGAGGTGTGCGGCTGCTTGTGGTCCTGGCAGTGGCCAGGCCAGTGTGCAGGGGCACCATGAGCTCCGCGCCTTCACCCCTGGTGCTATGCAGGGGCTGGGCTGGCAGCTGGGAGCCGTAGGTGCTGTTTGGGTGGCAGTTGCACACCCTGGGGCCCCGCCAGCGTGTCTCACCCTGGAGCTGGAGATGCGATGAGGCGTCCGTGGGGAGCGTGTTTCCGTCCTCCTGCTGACAGGTACCGCACCCCGTCCCCACAGCAGACCAGGACAAAGCAGGACGCTAAAAAATGGTGCCGTTGTGTCATGAGCAATCCGTGTATAATAAAAATATTATTTGAGCAAATGAGTCAGGAAGCGTCTGGGCCGGTGTCCCAGGCTGGCGCAGCCAAATTTTTCTGGCCTTGTGTGGCGGAGCTGGGTGTTTCGGTCCTGCTGGCTCTGGCAGGCATCGCTGCGATGGTGCGAGAACCCTGCCTGCCCGTGGGCACTGAGGGTCGTGTTGTTGTCACATCGCTTGTGGGGATGCAGCTCTGCAGTGGGTGGTTTTGTTTGCACGGCTGGTGGAGATTGTGCGAGGCATGCAGGCAGCCCTTCTGCGCTTGTGCCCCGCTCCAGCAGTACTGGTGGCTTCCAGGGACACCTCTTGCTGCTGTCCGTGTGCAGCAGGGAGCTGTCAGGAGGCCTTGGAGGAGCTGGAAGGGTGGCGGGTGTCCTGAGGTGCAGGGAGGCAGAGAGCTGTGGCTGCCAATGTGTGTTGGTGAAACAGAGCAACTGCTGGGTGCCCCGACATGTGGCACCATGCAGCCCGTCGGCTCCCTGCCGCTGCAGCCCCTCGCTCCATGCCCGAGGGGAGAATGGTGAGCTGTTACGCGAGGGCTGTAACGGAGGGCTGTTACCCCTCAGCAAGGCCACTGTGTCCAGCTGTGCGTGGAGCTGTGACTGGCAGAGTCTCATTAAGCTGCTGGAGCCAAATTGGCTCACGAGGGAGGGGAGTGGAGCTGGTGTCTGCCTCCAGGAGCCTCCCAGCCCATGCCACCCATTCCAGAAGCTTCTGCGAAGGCAGTCTGATGCCACAGCAGAGCATTTCTGTGCGTTTGGGGGCAGCCCTTTGTGCTGGTTGCGTTCAGTGGAACTGATACACAGGGATGAGAATGGATAGATGTGCCTGGGGTTTCCCTTTGCTGCTTACCTGGGTTTTCTAGGCGGCATGAGGGTACCCCCGATTCTGAAAGATGCTGCTTGCTCCTCTGCAGCAGGCCAGGGCTTCAGGCACCATTGGGCATGTAGCCATCAATCTGCTTTGTGTGCCAGACACCTGCCGGTGGTCACCCTCATGCAGAACCCTTCTTGCCCCTTCTGTCATGTCAAAACAGCCAAATCCCTTGGCTTTTCTGCCATGATGTCCCCTAGCTTCTGGATCTGTGAGCAATGGTGGTCCCGGCTGTACAGCAGCCAGGGGCCCTGGGGCAGCGCCACCCCTGTGGAGGGACCCTGTTTTGCGAGCAATGGCTGGTGAAGGAGGGTCTTTCTCGGGAGGTGGTGGTGGGTCTGACTGGGTGTCCTCTGGTGATGCTGGTAGCTACGTGTAGGTGTGGGGCCAATGCTGGTGGTGCTCGCTGGGACAGCTGGCCCTGAGGGAGTGGGCACATTGTCCTCTGGGGGTGTGGGAAGGCCTGGAGGGGACAGGAGGCCGATTTCCCATTCCATGGGGGAGCCGGGGTGGTGGAGCAATCTTCCATCATGGCTGGCATCCTGAGTGGTGACTGCTTGGTCTCTTTCTCCATGTCCCCTCGTCTCCCACAGTGGAGAACAGGCAGCTGACCCTGGACCTCCAGACGGAGAACAAAGGCAGCGTTGTCTCCGGCGGAGAGCTGACGATTTTCCTGGACGGGCCTGCTGTTGATCTGGGAAGCCTGCCTAATGGCAGTGCCGTGACAGAGGGTGAGTGCCGCCCGTCTCCGCATGCATGCGGCGGCTCTGAGCACGAGGCGGTGAGCGGCGGCGGGGAGAGGAGTGGGGCTGAGAGCACGGCCCCCGGCACCTCTGAGCCAGCGTCTGAGTGCCAGCAGCCACCTCCTCTCCCAGGTAAGGCTCCAGCCCCTGCCCGCCCCGACTCCGGGCTTGTCCATGGGCTCCCGTGGGAGCGAGCGTGTGGTGGGAAAGGAGCGGGAGCGTCGACAGCCTCACGCCCTGCCTCCCCGACGGCGTGAGAGGAGCAGCCCTTCTCCAGGCCCTCCGCCAGCCGCCCGTGCGGCTCGGCCCCTTCCCTCGCTGTCCTGTGTGGGCTGGGGAAACGGCTTCTGGCGAAGCTTGTAGAATCTGGAAGCCTTAAATGCAGCCTCTCTCCTGGTGCTGCCAGTTATGCAAAATCCTGCTTTTACCTTCCCTGGCGCTGCGCTCGGAGCCATGGGGTGCTGTGGGGACAGGCTGTGCCATTGCGCAGCGGTGGGAGAGGAGAGCACCCCAGCGTAAGGGCAGGGTGTCCTCGTGTGCTGGTGGGGCTGTCCTGTTGTGCTTTTGGGTCTCCTCTCTGGAAGGAGGGAGGGAAGGAAGGAAGGTAGAACTAGTAGGTGCCTCAGTCATTTTCCTCACCCACTTTTTCTTCACCCATTCAGGGTCCCAGGTGCCTGGACGGGACTCCAGCAGCATGGCTGCGGCCACGGAGAGCAGACACCAGCCTCCCAGTACAAACTGCTTTGGAAGCAGACCAAGGTAAGGGTCCTGTGCTGGCAGCACCTGTCAGGCTGTTACTGGGTGGTTGCTGTGGCCGTGAGGCAGCTGAGAAGTGTCTAGATCATCCTTGTGCGGCGGGCCCCGCTCCGGATCTCCAAGTGATCCCCCAGCAAAGCAGTCCATAGGAGGTGTGGAGCAGGGGTGGGCTGGCCGACCTGGAGGACAGTATGGCTGGGAGGTGGCCATACAGCCAGGGTGTGGCTGACTCGGGCCTGTCTTTAAAGTATTTGTTTCTTGAGGGGTGTCAGGTCTGTGATGACCCAGAGAATTTCCACCAGTTGCTCTACTGGCACCTGAGGAAATGGTCTACCAGGGAGGTGTGGGGCAGGCTGTGACCAGGCAAACCAGCAAAGGGCTGGTCTGCAGGAGTCCCTTCAAATGGGGATTATGGGGACCCCAGCTCTTGCCTCAAGCACAGCTGTGGCCAGGTGCTGGGCCACGCTGGGAAGCGCAGTACCCCTCTGGGCAATGGTCACAGAGGGATGCTTCCAAAGGTCCAGGGAGAGCAGGAGAAGCAGAGCTGCAGGGAAATAACATCTGCTTCCAAAGGAAATGAGATGCTTGGGCAGCAGGCCATCCTGTGCCTGGCACAGTGCCCTTCCGTGCCTTTTCGCTGGGCTGGAGTGGCTCAGCACTGCTCCTTTTGGAGCTGTGGTTATTGAGATACGTGTCACACTGTCAACATGGGGTTGAATTTAACACCTATTTATATTTCCAGAGCGTGGCAATATCCCAGCAGCCTATACAGATGTTCTGGTTAGAAGCATGCCTGTAGAGAGGGTGCTTGCAGCCTGCCCGGTAAGAGGTTCTGCGTGCCCTCAGCCTCAGGACCACTCTCAGCAGCAAGCCCCATGCCTCGAGCATTCTTCATCTGCTGGGCACATACAAGAGATGAGCGAATGGGAGAAGTGTTTTTGGCTCTAAAAAGTTACCCTGTCCTTCCATATCGTGTGTTCATCTCCCACCCGAGGAGGGAGTGGGATGGGAAATTGGGAGCAGGTTGTTGAACACAGTCTGTGCCTTTTTGTTTTGGTTGCTTCTCTTGATTCCTGCTGTCCAGGTGTTAAAGCCTCCTAAGGGGTGAGAGAGTGCTCGAGGTGTCTTGACAGGAGCTGGACTTTGCAGCCACTTAGCAGCTATCAGTAGGTGCTAGAAAGCCTGCAAAGAAGGTTCTGGTTTGAGAGGCTCAGGCTGGTGACTGCTTACTTCTGATTCTGGACTGCTTTCCGATTGCCTGAAAGTCGTTTCTGTTTTTGGTGTCGTCTTGATCTGTGGGTGTGCGAGAGAACTGTGGTGAGGTCTGGCCAGTACTTCTACAGGGGACCTTCAGAGACCTTCCAGGCATGCTTGCAGTCATTAAAAATCCCATGGCTGCTCTGGTATGGGAAACTTCCTAGCTAGTTTTCAGTTCATTTTACACTCGCCAGAATGTAGCGTTGTTCAGACGTGACTCCGCAGTTTGATGTAGTACTGCTACACGGGGCAGAGCATTGCGGTACGTACCCACCATGGAGGCAGCTGCCCTCTCTGGAGTGCAGTACAGGTCCTTTGCACATGGGAATGCTGTTTGATGTTTGGTCTGTTTATATGCAGAGCCGTGTTTATTTTCATGGGCTTGGTGATGGATGCTGGCAAACTCGCTCGCAGGCAGGACAGAAAGAAAAGGGTCATTCTTTGCTCCTCAGCTGTTTCTACACTGTCCCCTCAAGGGAAACTGCTTGGTCAGGGCTTCTCTTTCTTCTCCTGAACAAATGTCATCTTGGGATTTGCTGCTAATCTTGGTGACGGGGTGTGAAATTCCACAGCCTTCTGTGCGGAGAGAAAACAGAGCCCAGAGGTCCCCCGCTGCAAGCTGGTGCCATGGGTGCCGAGAGAGTTGCCACAATCCCCGTTTGTCTTGCGGTGGCCAAAGGGGTCTCTTCTGACAGCAGGGAATAAAGTAGCCTGGTTTGCTGCTCGTGCTATGGAGAGGCTCCGGCTGGCCAGACACGTCGGGTATTGCGATCTAGGCACGGTTGTGAGAAACTGCTGTCACCTGTCACAAGCTCATCCAAACTCAATGACTTCTTCAGTGCAGCACGCTTTGCTTTCTCTGCTTATGTGGTGTTCAAAAGTCACTGCTCAGCTAGTGACGGGCATGAGCATCCTTGAGGGCAGGCAGGAGACGTTCCTCTGGGTCACTGAGATGAAATATGTCCCTTCATGAGACCCCTTGCTCTGTAAAGTCCCGTGTGTGGCTGTGGGATGTCCCCAGGCATGTGGCTTCTGGTGTGACACAGCAACAGCAAAAGGCCGGGGGAGCTGCCATCACCAGTTGTGCCCTTGGCACGGGAAGGGGAGAGGCAGGCAGTGCTGCATGGTAGGTGTGCTGCCTGCTACCACGGAGGGGCCGGGGCGCTGCTTAGGGCCTTGGAGAACAAGCTGTGAGATGGGTCTTGGGTCAGCTGGAAGGGGTGGGTAACAGGAATAAACTGGGTTCAGGGTTTTGGAGCCACTCGCCTCTTCAGCTGCATGTCCCACTGCTGTGGGGTGAGGGGGTGTCCTCCTGACCCAGCTCCAGGGTGGCAGCACACGGCTGCCATCTCTGTTCCTGGCACTGCAAATGTGAGGGCTGGGTGCAGGGGACATGGCTGCCTCCTCCCCTCTTTGCAGGGGCAGGGGGAATTTCTCAGCTCCATGTTTTGGAAGCTGAGCCCCCGCCGTCCACGTGGCGCTGGAACTCTCCACCGGTGTGTTTCCCAGTGGTCACGTCCCAACCCCCCCGCAGCCCGTGCTGGCTCCTAGCTGCGTGCTCTGCCCTCCCTCCTCTTCATCCGTAGTTTGTGATCTGGTCTGCCCAGTGAGACTGAGACTGGTGCTGCCACCTCTGCTGGCGACTCATGCCAGGACCTTCTGGCCACCACAGTGGGAGGCGGCGGTTGTTCCTGGGTCTAATGCCCAGGGCCGACGTCAGCCTCTGCGGCGTGGGGGCTCTGCCTTGGCAGAGGGGGGGAGCTGAAAGGTTGATGTCACCCTGGCTGACACCACTTTCCTTTTCGGCATCATCTGCGCCCTCCGGCCCAGGAGGGTTGATGGGGCAGAGCACGCAATGGGGCAGCCATGCGAGGTCCCCAGTCGATGGGGGACCGCAGGGCTCTTGCCAGCCACCTGGTGTACATACACCCCACTCCGTCCCACCAGCGTGGCTGCAAGAGGCTGTTCCCATCCATGCTGTGACTTGTTTTCTCCCCTGTCCTATTTTAAGAGCATGTTCCCAGCCCCGCCGCTCTCACGTGGCCTCACTGGGTTTGTTTCCACGCGTCTATTAAAAGACAATGCCCAGATGGGAGCACTCGTAGGAGGGCTGGGCTGGGCGGCGGGCCGGCTAATTCAGGCCTGGTAACCCTGTGCAGCCGGCTGGCAGCCTGGAAACATCCTGTTTTGGTTTCTAAAAACTCTCTGGGCAGCTCTGAGCTCATCTGTGCTGAGAAGGGGAGGGACAAGATTTGTCCTGTGCCTTGGGGGCTGCTCCCGGCGGGACCGAATCCTGCCAGTGGTGCTACCTGCCCACTCCCCTCTGGCCAGGGCTCTGGGGGCCATGCTGCCTCCCCATAGGGTGAATGTGAGGAGGTGGGTCCCGGCCAACTTTCGGGAGGTGCGCGGTGCCAGCGTGCCCCAGTGAGCCCCATGGACAGGCAGTGAGGGGCAACCTTCACCCCCCAGCCAGGGGAAGAGGAGCCCATTCTGCTCCTGCAGCTGCTCTGAGTCCCCAGGTGCTGGTGGCCAAAGCAAACCTGCAGCATGTAGAAGTGTCCTGGGGGTAGCCGGGGTTTTTGGCACGAGTTCACCATCTGAGGGGTGCCTCGAGGAACCCCTGTGTGGGGCTGTCCTGCTGGGAATGTCCGTGGCTGTTCAAGTGGCCACGGCAGCTCCTGCTCGCGGGCTGCTCTGCCCGTGGCTCGTATCTGATCTATTTTCAACAACCATCTCATGCTTTCCCATGTCTCCTCCCGATCCCAGCCCTTCCTCTGCCCACTGTCGTGAGCCGCTCCCCAAGGAGAGTGGCTTTGGAGTGAGTGGGAGGATCCCAGGGCTTGCTGGAGCTGGTGAGGGTGGCATGACTGGTGCTGTGCCCTGTCGCTGCCAAGCTGCCGTCCCCTCCCAGCTCCAGCCCTGAGACATGGGGACAGTTTGCGGGTTTTGCCCTTTTAAGGGGAGAACTTGGCTGGGGCAAACCGACTTCCTAATCCCTGTGGTCCTCACCCTCTGTGGATGCTGCCCCGGCCCGGGATCCTGGGCAGAGGTGGCTGGGCTCTGCCTCTGTTCCCCTGGCCCCTGGGATACGGGAAGGCAGTGTCCCCCCTCCCGCCCTGCCCTGTCCCCCTTTCCACTTGCAGTAATGACCAAGTTTCTTAATCAACATGAAAACCCAGCCTTTTCTTGAATGCTTTTGGGCTGCCTCAGGGGCCCAGGGAGGTCGGAGCGGGAGAGTTTGCTTGGGGGAAGCAGCAGGCGCTCTGCCCATGGAGGTCAGGCTGCCCCAGCCACAGGGACGTGGTGGCAAGGGAGCTCCATCGTGGCACAAAGCGCAGACCCCCTGAGACATGGAGCAGCCACATCCAAGCTGGTCGGAACCTGTGCCGTGATTTAAGCTCCCATCTTTCCCAGATGCTTGTTCCCTCTTTTGCCAGAGGCCACGGCAGCAGTGAACATTTGCACCTTCCTCACCTGCTTTTGTGCAAGGCTTGTAGCTGGGCGAGAGGCACGAGGAGGGTTCCCACCGCGGTGCAGGAGCTGGTGGTGGTGTGGGATCTCTCCTGGGAGCTTTATTGCAGTGGTGGATGGAGCAAACAGTGACAGCTTGGTGCTGCAAGCAGGTTTCTAGCTGTGAGCACCTGGGGCCATTTCTCTGGAGCACCTGCAAACAAAAGCAAGGTCATTGTCACCCAGGTTACTCCTCCAGGGGACTCTGCCACCGGCAGGCGGGTGCCAGGACCCGTGGGCAGGCTGGCAGGTCTGAGTAAGCAGCACGAAGTTCAGGGCATTGCCGGAGAAGCAGAGGCACATGGCTGCATCCTGGCCATTCTCAGAGGGGACTGATGGCTGTGCTGGGGGACAAGCAGCACAAGACAGAGGCAAAAAGGCAGGAGCCGGGTTTTCTTTGTGAGGCCAGTGATATGTCTCACCTCCCGTGTTTCTTTCCCTTGCAGGACGCACCGACATGCGGCTGGAGTGGCCAGGCAAAACACGGGGAGTGGAGAGCAAAGTCCCAGCGCCAGGAGCCGGCACCGGCAGCAGGCCAAGAGCACGCAGCACGCCGGCATGGCCAACGGCACGGCCAACGGCACAGGTGAACCAGCGCTCGTGGGAGGAGGGGGGGACAGAGCTTGGGGCTGCATCTGGTGGGAGAAAATTAATTTCTTGCTAAGATGATGGGTCTTGTAGTGCCTGGGAATTTCCTCCTTGTGAATTGATTGTTTTTTATTGATTTTACTTTTGATAAGCTGGGCAGCTCCGCAGAACGCACTGGTAGGATCTGTTCTGCTTATCGTGAATAATTTCCGTGGCTCCTCTCTGGAATCTCCCTGACAGAAATACTGCATCCAGCTCCAGGTTTTTAAAAGGATACTGGGACAGCAATGTCACTGATGCCGCTGCGGGGAGGACAGTTATCACAGCTGAGTGGCCTTTTTTGAGGGTTGGGAGCATTCAGCTGAACTTGCCCATCAGTCTTCAGCAAAAATCTTTTGAGCTCTTGCCCACCAAAGTGAGGAGGAGCAGCTGTCTGTTGAGCCCCAGAGGAGGTGCGAACTTGCCTCCCCAAAGGGGGCTGATTCTTATGCCAGAGTGTGTTTCTGGAAGGGTATTTCTTGTCTTTTCTTGGGTTTGTCCACAAAACCATAAATACTTGTAGAGCAAGGACCAAGACCTGTGGAGTGCCTGACTATGAAGCTACAAGCAGCTTCTCTGTTTTCCTCCTCTGGCTCTCAGACGAGCAGCACGGCATCTCCCGCTCCCCTGCACTGTTTTGCAGGCAGCACCATCCTTTCTTTTGCTTTTGTCAGACACCTGGAAGGAGAAGCAGAGTGCTTTGTTTTGGGTAGAAGGAAATGTTTTGTTCAACCCAAAAGGAAGATTTTTTTTTTTTCCATTCCATTGGAAAAAAATGCAATTTCGATTTTGCCAAAACCCATTTTGGGAAGGGAGACGGGGGAGCAGAAGGCTGACGTGAAATGCTGCCTTTCAGCTGTCGCTCCTGGTCTGTGCTCCCCTCCCCAGGGCTGTGGCTCATCTCTGCCCTGTTTGGTGCAGCGCTGTACTGGGAACCAATGCTGCGCAGTGTCCCCTGTCCCACCCAGCCCTTCCCAGTGTCCTCGCTGTGCAGGGGACACTCCCTCGGGCTATGGACAGAGTTTTTGTTCCCAAGTACAGCTTGGCTCCTTGGCTTTGGTTGGTTTAAAACAAGTTTTATTGGCTCGGCCCCAGCCTTCCCGGTGGCTTTATGACTGTGCCGTCCCTGTTGCTGTTTACCACTCGCCAACCTCTGTGTCTCCTGTAAGTCCCGTCGGTGATGATTTTACACTTCAGGATGGGGAGATGAGTGTTTCGGGTGGCTGGGATTAGTGCTGGACACCCTGTCTTGCCCTGTGAGATGCCTCTAGAAACCATCCTCTTCCTCCTCAATTTGGTACGTTTTGGTGTTTTTTGAGCAGACTGTTGCAAGAACATCCCCATTACCTTTGTCACTCACAGCTGTAATTTCATCCGACAATAAAAGGAGATTATTTCATGGTGTGTTTTCTCTACAGCCACGTTACTTAGCCCTAGCTGTGTTCCCCTTGGAGCCCTTCCTTATCAGGTGAACTTTGGATCAGCTTTTCCCCTGCTTTGTTCAGGACTGAGATCAAACCGATCACAGCGTAGTTACCTGGGTCAGTTGGCAGGTCCCCTTTGAAGATTGGCACAACGTGTTTGAGGCGTCTAAGATTGCCCTTTCCAAGGCTTGCTAGAAATGAGCAGCAGTTAGAGACCTCCTTGTCCGAGCCTTGCAGGACTCCGGTGGAAGTTGCTGTGAGCCTGCAAACCTGGAAATCTTCATTGCCTGTAGATGCCACCTGAAGGGCTCCTTTAGTTGCTGGTGCTGTGTACCAGGATTCCTCCGGCGCTGGAGGATGCTGTCCTGCTACCCTCTAGCTGCAAAGCACAAGCGTCCCGAGCAGTTTGCCTCTTCTACAGAGTGTCTGTAGTTCTTCTGTGGGGGTTTATACTGTTTTGAGGCTTTTTCCTGTAACACTTCTAAATTCTTGGGGTTGTAGACACAGATACTTGCCTTACGGTTTTCTGTGTTTCTCAGCTCTAACTTGTGGAGCTCTGTCTGCATCCCTTCTTTGTTACTTGTTGCTGGTTTGTTTTTAATGCTTTTGCTTTGCCACTGAAGCCAGGATGTCTTGTAGCAAAAGCTATCCTCTGCTGGACTGCCAAGTCTCAGGGTTTTTTGGCTATCTAATAAATATTCGTCAAACAAATTCCCTTTCATTTTTTTTTGGTCTGGATTTTCCTCCTCATCAGTTTTCTTTGTAATTTTCCTTTGCTCTGTATCTTCCCCTTCCCTTTTCCAAAAGTTCAGTGGAATCTAGCAACCTTTAGCTCTTACCAGTGCAGCTGATTTGCCGAGCCTGGGTTTCCCTCTGCCCAGGGAGGGGAGGATGCTGCACCAGCAGTTTCTGAGCTCATGTGCATTACCTGAACTCCCATCACGTACACAGCATGTTTGCAAGTGGCAGAAGAGATACGGAGCACAAATGCCAAGTACCCTCTGCTTTTTGTCTCGGGACAAAGAAAATTCCCAGAGGGATCTGACTGCTGGGGGATGGAGGTGCTGCCTTTACTGCAGGCTGGGACCACCATGAGTCCCGCGTTTGGGTGGTAGTGACTGCCACCCACCACGTGCTCTGCTTCCAGGGCTGCGTGGGTGCAGTAGATCAGCCGGGCCCCCATTACCCTTTCTGGGTGCTAATGTCTCTGCCCTCTGCCTTTCCAGTGAACGGAGACGCAGTGGTTGCTGCGGACATCGAAGAGGAAAGGCCGGCAGCAGGAGTGAGTGTACCGACCCCAGCGGCATCAAGCGTGGCTGACGGCTCCGTCACTCCTGCCCTTCCTGCCCTGCCCAGCTCTGGAGAGGCAGAGGAGGCAGCCTCTGGCTCCAGCGCCCCGCTGGCCCGGGCAGCGGTGCTAGCCCTGGATGCTCTGCCCCCTGGGTAAGCTCTGCCTTCTGCTTGAGACTTCTGTTCCCCTGACAGGGCCAGCACGATGGAGTGCCTGTGGCCCCTGGGGAGGCAGGCACAGCCCTGGAAGGATGGCTGAGGGGACATGACCAAACTGGGGCACTGCTGTGTGCTGGAAAAAGAGGATGCTTGAGGGAGAGGCTGCGCTGCACCAGGAGTTGGTGGAAATGATGGTGGTCAGCAGAGCAGAGTGGGCCTGGGGACACCTGTCAGGGATCCCTGTGCCCCGTTTGCCTGACACAGCCTGTCCTCCCTTGTCTGAGCCGTCTGGCCGGGGCTTGACTGTTGTGGATTCCTCCTGTGGGGTCTGATCTATGTCTGCTGTGGGTCTCTGGGTTACTAAACAGTGAATCACATCTCTGCAGCAAGCAGCTTCTCAGCGTCTGCGCCCAGGGGAGCAGCAGACTACTCTGCTCTCCTGGGGCTGCTGAAGGGATCAGTCAGAGGAAAAAGCATGAGAGAGTGTGTGAATTTCCAGGGAGTTCCCACTGAGCAGGAGCGCACAAATGTGCACTCCAGAGACACCATGGAGGCGTCAGCCACTGCTGGTGGGAGGTGGGCAGGACCCTCAATTAGCTATGCCTGTTTTTCTCACTGGTGCGGATGCTCCACATCCTCCTCCACCTCCATGGGACGTGGGGAAGGGGCTGGGAGGAGAGCTGGGGCTGGCTGAGCTGTGCTGGTGGGCTCGCTGACTCTTGGTGGGGGCGGTGGGCAGGCTCTGGGCTCAGCCCCCCTCCCTGCTGCAGCTGGGTTTGTCTCCCCTTGTATTTCAGACACCTTTAATTCTGGACTGAAAAAGCAAAGCGGCGAGAGGGGGGGCGTTGAAAATGGCTTGTGTTTCGTATGAAGGGAGCTGTTTATTTTCCTTTGGCTGAGGCGATGCCTGGAAGGTCAGGGCCTCGCTCGTGTGTCAGTCACAGGTAATTAGGGTTAACGGCTCAGTGTGCCTTTATGCGGGGTGTGTGAGGGTTTCTGTTCTCCGGCCTGGGCGCTTCCTGTTTCCAGGCAGCTGGAAAAGTCCAGTGCTCTGAAAAAGGTCTTTATTCCAGCCAGAGCTTGTGCCCCTTTCTGCTTCTACCAGGTAGACTGAAGGTCTCCTTTTCCCCACCTCGGCATAGCCCGAGGTGGAAACAGGCTGTTGTTTCTTTCCCGGGGCGGAGAGGAGCGCGCGGATATCTCACAATTAGGGTTTCCGGGGGCTCAGGGAGGTTGCAAGCGCTGCTTTCTAAGACACACCAGACTTGCATTTACCTGATCCAGTTGGGTGGAAGGGTGGCCCCGTGTCCTCCCTGTGCCTGTCTCCCTGCGGTGCTCACACATCAGAAAATCATGCTTGTGTGTGGGGAGGAGGATAAAGCTGTTGTGCTTTGGGAGACGGCTGGAGAAGAGCAGTGAAGGGGTAGCGAGCCATCCTCCAGGCTGAGCTTGCGGAATTTGGATCTCTGGAGACACCTTTGATTAGCACCTTGTGTATCTGTCCCTCCCTGTCCTGACTTTAGGATCTGCAGTGGGGAAAGGGGGCAGCAACATGCTCATGCTGGGCTGGCTTGGGTAGCAGCTGACCTGCTTGCTAAGGTGGAGACCAAGTATCAAGGTCTTCCTAGGTGAAGGAGAGTGGAGAATTGAGTTTTTTGAGGTCTCCATGGAGCAAGCCCTACCCTGAGAGCTGCCAGACCAGGTTCTGGGCTAACAGGGATTTGTACAAACAGGGATTTGCTAAACGGGGATTGCACAAAACACTATGGCCCTGGGGTGGTATAAATGATCTTCTGGGAATCTCTTGAGACCTGATCTAGGGCAGCTGATTTTTGGCTGGCTTGCAACACCAGGGTATTGCTTTGAGTAGTGGTTTGGGGCCCAGCTTGGGAGATGGGGATGCAGCTGGCTGGGCTGGTGGAGGCAGCGATGTCTCAGGCAGAAGGGATGCACACAAAACCAGGCCACTTCAGGTCTGGCAGCAGTGTGTTCCACAGAAAGCGGTGCAAGATAGCCCCTCGCTGGCCCGGCTCCTGCAGGAATGGCTGTGCAGAGAGCACTGCGGAGCCTATGAGCGATAGCTCTTGCTTTGCCGCTCGCAGGAACGACGTCCCCTGCAGAGCTGCCGGTTGCTCAGGTGCTGAAGAAGCTGGAAAGCCATTGTGTCCCTCCTGCTTTCTGCAGGAGCCCTGCCTCATTCTCCAAGTGTCTCCCTTCATCTGTGGGAGCGTGGAGAACACTCATGCTTGGTTTCCCTTCAGTCTCTGGAGGGGTGGCAGCTTTTCCTAGCTGCGCGCTGGTGGGTGCGCTGAGCCCCAGCCTCCCTGCTCGTGCCGGGCTGCGTGCAGATGGAGTCGAGAGTGGCTGGGTTCATGTGGGGATTCAGCGCTATTTATTCTGCTCGGATAGCTGTCTCTGAACATCTGCAGCAGATGTGGTGGGCACAAAGGCATCTCTCACACAACTGGGAGTCTGTTCTAGGGGCTGGAGGGGGCTGGAAGGTGTTCTGAATAATTCCAGCCCCGACGGTGCCCGGAACCTCCTTCGCATCGTCCTGGCTTGGGCAGAGCGTGTTTCCTTGCAAAGCCGGGGAGCGTGTGTGGCACAGGAGCAGCTGGTCGCAGCACTCGAGGCCCTTGGCATGGGGTCCTGGTTCTCACCTAGGGGTTTCCGAGCGGACCGGTAGCGAAAGAGGGGGAGGGCGCAAGAGCTGCTGGCTCCTGCATCTGGTTCCTATCAGGGATGATCCTGCGCGGGGGACAGACGGTCGTTAGCGTGGTGTGTATACACAGCGCCGTCTCGCCTGTACAAAGAGGTACATTATGCTGCCTGGCAGAAGGCATGGGGCTGTGGTTTCTTACATAAGGAGGGCGTTTTGTTTGGACTGCAGGGTTGCCTCAGCACTGCCACTCCGCACCGTCCGGGGCTCCCTGTACCCACTGCTGTTGCAAGCCTGGTGGGCAGTCGGAGGGGAACTAGCGGGGGCCCACACGTCGCACGCTTTGTGCTTGCCGCAGTTGTGCAGGTGGGTGAGAGCTCCCACCATCTAGCACTTGCTAAACCACCAGTCTTCCTTGCTGTTGGCAATGTGGCAGCAGGCGTGGGGAGGAATGCTGGCTGGACCTAGGGTCCCCAGAGGAAGAGCCTGTTGTCATGCGTCTCCCTGAGCCGTGACCCTTGTGGGATGACAGATGGGATGCAGGGAAGCCTGTGAAGAGCTGGGCAAGGTGGTCTGAGCAAGGATGGGTTGCCCCCAGTGCCTCTGTTTCTGGGGTTATTGCTGTGTGTCAGCAGTAATAAGTTTGTCGCAGCTTGCTGTTTAACAGCGGTGGTTCGCTGTTTGTAGGGTGAGGCAGTCCTCAGCAAGTTTACTTTTCAGATCACCAGGGAGCTGCTGACCTGAGGAGCATGTGAGCTTGTCACCTGTTCGTATAGGGTGTGAGATGGGGATAGAGGACATCAATCAGTAGCTGCCACCAGCAGCTCTCCGCAATCCTGCGTGGCTCTTTGCAGTCACGAGGGCACCCAGAGGAGTATCTGAGGGATCCAGAAACCCTCTGCCCTGGTGGAGTACTCATCGTGGGATTTTTGGTGTCTACAGCCACAGAAATGGTACGTGGAGGCTTGAGAGCCTCTTGTCATAAAGCACTTCAAAGTCCTCAGTGCCATAAGATAAATCATCTTGTGAATCTGTTATTAATTAATCTGGAGGACTTGTCCCGTCTTGTAATGACTGCTGGCACCACTGGTTCGGTGTGCATGGGGATGAGGTCCTGTTTGTTTCTGAAGCACTGCATGTCAGCGTGGACGCAATGGGTGGCACACCTGGCTGGGGTTGTCCTGCACCCTGTAAGCGAGTGGTGCTGACATCTCTAGATCTGCTCAGAGGAGGCCGTTACGCACAACCGACCTCAGAAAGATGGTGCTTAAAGGGTTTCCCATGGGATGCTGACTCCTGCAGTGTCTCATGAGTGGAGTTGTGCCTTGGTGTTTGGTTTGGGAATAGCATTCCTCCACCTGAGCCTTGTGCTGGGTCCGTATCTGGTTGTTGCTGGTGGTCTGAAGTGCCTGCAGGGCAAATCTAGGAAGGGGCTTCCCAAAGCTCTGCCTGCAGTGGGCAGCTTTCCAGCCAGCAGCACCTCCACAGCCCTGCCTTCTCCCTGAAGATGCTCAGGGACTTTTTGCCGTCCATCTCATGGGGTGGACATGCTTGTGTCTTCAAGAAACCCCAGCTATGTGCTGATTTTCTCTTTAGAGATTTCAATCTTTTTTTTTAGCTGTCCTGGTGCTTTTATGCTCATGAAGCACTGAGTTCATCGTTAGTGAACGGGAAACTTCAGGCGCTTCCGCTCTGACAATGCCCAGCGCTGCCTGGAGGTAACCCAGGAAAAAGGCTGACCATGGGGTGAGGAGACAAAGACGTCCTGATCCCAGAGCAGCACCAGGTAGCGCCGGCTCTGCTCTCACATGATCACTCCTTTGGGCGGTGTTATGCTTGGCAGCCCCTTGCTGTCAAAGGTGTACAGGCGCAGTATGTCCTGCCTTGGAGTCTTTCCGTCAGAGATAACCATCGGTGTCCCTAGATCTGTTCCAGGGATGAGAAAGATCCAGTGCTGCTGACTGGTAGCTTTTATCTGCAGATTACCTGGTCTCTGCAGATGCATTAAGTTGACAGTGCTTTGGAGAAGCCCATAGGAGCAAAGCCAACAGCTCTGATTTGGGTTAGACAATATCTTGGCTAAGTGCTGAGCTTGACATTCAAGTTCCCCTCCTGCTTTTGGGGAACTGACTCTTATCTCAGAGTACAAGATTGCCTTCTGCCCAGGGCAGAGGTTTTTCAAGCTGCCCGCATGGCTGCTGGGATGGTGAGATCCCCAGCTGACGGCACGCTGCCAGGGCTTGGAAATGCGGCTGAAGCTCTCCCCATTTCTGCCTTCCCACCTCTTTCACGTGCAGTGTCGAGGCTGTGATGCACATGGACCTGTGGTCACAGCAGGTGTGTGGTTGTGGCTGAGATCACTGTTTGGTGGCTTCGTCATCCCCTAGGGAGGTTTGAGGGTGAGCAGAGACAGCGTGAGCCTGAGCAATGGGGCATTGGCGCTTTGTGTCTCTTCCACGAGGGCTTTTTGCTTTCTGCAAGCCCAGATTTGTTCCCTTGCTGTCACAACAGAAGCTGGTATATTAATTTCCTAGGGCTTTTTGTGATGATTAATTGAGATAGAAGATTGATTCGGGAGGGAGACCTGTGGGAACAGAAGTGTGGCAGGAGAACGCTTTATCTGTCAGCAGCTGCCAACTCGCCTCTCTCTGTTGCAGAATAAAAGCTGATAGGAAAGCAGAGCCCTCCACGGAGCTTTTACCTTTGCCAGGGCGAACACTTTCATGAATGAATTAAAGCAAAGACTGGTTTTCAGTGTAGCCATGTAAAGCCAGGCCTCCCTGTCATACCGGCTCCCCTCAGGGGCCATCTCCGAACCTTGTGCCTTGTGGCCACGCGATGTTTTTAAGCGGTATCTGTCAGCAGTGTGCAGGAGGGCTGCCAAGGAGAAAATTCAGCCTCAGCCCAAACTCAAAGGCTCCCCTTTAAAGATGTATTAAGAGAAACCAATCAAAAACTACATCAAAAACTCACAGGGCATAAAACTGACCCTGTGTGAAATCTTATGCCGACCCTCCTAGTTTCTGGAGGAAATTAGGAATTTACGCTCCAAATTATGCCTGTTTTCAGAAAGCAGACTGCTGCAGCACCTCTCCGATAGTCTTGGTCAAGCAAGCCAAACAACTGCCATGTAGACCTGCTGTCATTCTTTATTTTAACTAAAGGTTAGAACACCGTAGCTAAGCAATGCGAGGGGGTAGGCTTGCTAATCCACCAGATGCAGCTCTCTGGACGTTCTTGGTAATAAGGTGATTATTAATTATTCACAGCTCACTGGTGTGTGGGGGAGGCTGGGCTGCACAGCTGCAGTGCGAGCCTGTGGGCACACATGCAGGCCGTTTTCCTAGGGAGGCTCTTTGGGCAGGATTTAAAGTAGATGAAGGCGCCTGCGAAGTGTCCTATGTGTAGCAAGGCTCTGACTCTCACTGCGCTGCAGGTGCAGGGGCTGAGGCTGCTGGATCCACGTTGCTTGTTCCAGCTGAACCCCTTCACTTCACCTCTGTGTTTGAGGAGAGGACAGGCGCTGTCTCGTCTGCCTCAGGTTTCCTTCCACGTTCTCTCCTGAGGGTCCTGCTCTCCCCAGCTGGCCCTGGAGCAGCGCGTGGTGGGGACAGGCACCAGGGATCCCTGCAGCGGAAGGCACGCTGGTATCGCAGAGGCCACTTTGCTTTGGTAGCTCCACCTCAGCCAGGGTTCGGTCTCCATATTAACAAGTATCAACTGCCTCGTGATTGTTTTTTTAATTTTTTTTTTCCTTGCAGGTGGGAACAGCGAGAGCTGCCTAATGGTAGAGTCTACTATGTAGACCATAACAACAAGACCACCACGTGGGAGAGACCTCTTCCTCCAGGGTAAGGAGCTCTGGGGGCAGCTGGCATCTCAGATACTGAACTAACTTGTAGCAGACACACTGGAGTCAGCACAGAAGGGGAGAGGTGGGTTGGTGGCAGGAAGGTCTTTTGATTCCTAAAAAGAAATGGAGTGAGATGACGAAGTGTTCACTGGCCTGACAGCACGCCCTGTATCCTTAGAAAGGTCTTTTCAATGTTTGTAAAAAGGAAAAGGCCTTCCAATCTGTTGTGCTTTGACCTCTGTTAGAGGATTGTTTTTTAAACAGTCCACCGAAATCACTGAACGCTTGAGCAGCAGCACAACCACTTGTGGGCAGAGCAGAGGGCTGGGCCTTTGGAACGGGGTGCCGGCAAAGTCCCTCTGAGGACCAGGAGAAGGGAGAGGGTGGGCCTCATGTCACCTGGAAAAACAGATGTTTCTAGATGAGGGCTGAGCTCCTGGTGAGCAGAAACAGACACGCTCAGTGTGCCCCAAACCTGGAGCTGGACCCTGGACTCTCTCAGAGGGGCCTTTTATGGTCTCAGCCACATGGGGATCTGCTTGTGCTTGAGAAGATGCTGCTGCTCAGCTCCATGAGACCTGTAGGAAGTATTCTGCCAAACTCATGTCCAGGAGGGCCATGCTTTCGCTTGTGGGGGCAAAGTCTGCAGGTCATATAGGCTGTACACAGCCCTGGGGACCACGTGCTTTCCAGAAACTTGTTGAATTCTCACCTCTTTGTGCTTCTAAAAGCAGAGAACTCGATACAGCCTAACTGTTGTTCTCTAGACTGAGTTTGTTCAAGGCTGGAATGACTGAAGTGTGCTTTAACCGCCAGCGTAGTATGTGAAAGTGAAATACAAGCCTGTCCTGTTTTCCTCCATGGGAGCCTCCAGGTTCCTGTGGGTACACACTACCTTCAGTTAAGCTGTGGTCTCTGCAGCCGCTTTCTGATCCTACAGCAGCTTGAAATCTGTCTGGTATTAAAAGAGGGAGGCTGTTACCTGGAAAGGTAGGTTTGGGAGTACCCCAGGTGCACTCCTTCCTTACTGCTCAGGTCTCCAACCCAGTGGCTTGCCTGTGTCAGAGGTCATCTGTCTTGGAGGAATGCTTACGGCATCCTGGTGCAAACTCTGCTAGTGTCTAGACATCCCATCTAGGCTTCATGTGTCCTTGCAGGGAGGTGGTTCAAGTCTTGCTAGTCTTTTATATTTCCTTCTGGTGAATCTTTGTCCAAAAACCCTTCAGCTGTGAAACTGGTGGTTACACTGGAGCTGGGAATGGAGTCCTTGTGTTAAAGGGTGTCTTAGTTTTGTGAGAGGAGCCAGAAAGCAAGTGTCTGAAGTCAGCCTGTAGTGTCAGAGTGAAATGAAAAATCACCGTCTTCATGGTTGGACCCTTGGGCCCCGGCAGCTCTCGACTTTTCCTCCCTCGGAGGACTCTGAGCTGCTTTTCTCACCTGCATTTCTGAGAGGCAGCACTCAACCACCAATCTTCTGCTGAGACGCTGCATGGGGAGCACGAGGGGAGCGTGGCAGCTGGGGAAGGGGCTCACAACCCAGCGCTTCTCTCAGTTGTGCTTTCAACACGTGCTGGGGCAACAGCTGGATATTCACAAGCTGCTGCTGCGTGTCCAGGGCCCTGTGGACAGCCCTCAGATGAGGGCAATGGGAAGTTCCTCGGTGTAGGACTGTGGTCTGTGCCTTCTGCTGTGCCTCCCGACCTTTCCAGGATTTCTTTCTGCTGCCTTCACACCAGCATTTGTACTGAGTTGCCACACGGCAGCTGGAGGCACCTGCCAGCAGAACCTGCCGAGCTGTCTGAGGACAGTGACATCTTCCTCTGTTGTTTCCAGGTGGGAGAAACGTGTGGATCCTCGAGGCAGATATTACTACGTGGACCACAACACCCGGACCACCACGTGGCAGCGCCCCACGGCCGAGTACGTCAGGAACTATGAGCAGTGGCAATCCCAGCGAAACCAGCTCCAAGGAGCCATGCAGCAGTTCAGCCAAAGATTCCTGTACCAGGTGAGAACTAGGTGCCGCGGTGGTGAGGGTCTCACCCCACTCTCCTGCCAGTCTCACCTGGGCTGACCTGGGAGACCCTGAGCTTGGGGCGGTGCTTACTGGGCTGTGTGGGGTCTGTCGGCTCGGCGAGCTCAGCAGAGAAGTGCTCGGACAGGAGAGCCCACGAGCTCCTCTGCTGTGTGCAGATAACAATGTGGGAGTAACTTTCTTTTTATAAAACAGCTTGCACAGCCCTGAGGGGTGGTGGGAGGTGTCCTCAGCAGCCTGTCCCCGGTGTCCCTTCAGAGCCAGCGTGGCTAGGCACACAGTTCCTCCCTTGGTTCCAGTCAGACAAACCTTGCTGCTGACCTGTGAGGCTTGCAGGACTTGCTGCATGCTGTCGGAGCAGGGCATACGCTGAGGAAGCTGTGGGAGCCTGGTCTGTAGCAGGAGGGGAGGCTCTAGGGGATGAGCTTGTCCCTCCCCATATCTCCATTGGGCTGAGGACAGGGGGTTGGGTCCTGGGTGGTAGCAGGAGTCAGCAGCAGTAGCTGAAGGCCCAGGGTACAAGTGCTGTCATGGTGAGGGCTGCAATAGCCAGGGGACCAGAGAGTGCAGGGAACGAGCGCTGCTGAGCTTGGTGAGCTTCCTCCTGCTTCCTCTGCATCTTCCTGTTGTTCCTGGTTTGGGCTGAGTAGCTGCATTTCCTTGCTCAGGGAATGACCTCTCAACAGCCCCTCAGAGGAATAGCTCCTGGGCAGGGACCACTCTTGTCCTGGTCTTGCCTTTGCTGCTGGAGCCAGGACCTGGCTTTCAGCAGTGGTGAGCACCCTCTGATAACCAGAACGGTGCCGGCGGCCGTTGTGCTGCGGGGTGAGCAGTGCTTGGGAAAGAGCCAGGCTGGAGCGTTTCCACCTCCTGGAGTGGCGATGTCCCTGTGCTCTCTGCCATCAGCCACCCATGTGCCACACAGAGGCTGTGCCGCGGTGTAAAACACGGCTTTTGCCAGAAGGTGGGGAGGTCTGGTGGGGCAGGTGCGGAGTGAAGGTGGGCAGAGCAGGGTGACCAGCTTCCCATCGACGTTTAGCTCCTCTTGGAGAAAGCCAGGAGGTTGACGTGTCCCAGCAGCACTGCTAGCGCTGGTGTGAGCTCTGTGCCCCGGTGAGGAGCTCGGATGCTCTCTGAGAGGGGGTGCAGAGTGCATCCTCTAGTGCTGCTCTGCACAAGAGGCAACCAGGGCTGCTCCCCGGGGGCACGGGAAGCTACTTTGCCCCTTTCCTCACTGCCCATCTCTCCCCGGACAGCTTGCCGGCCCTTCCAAGCCTCGCAGCAGGAGCTGGACCGTCACGGCTCTGCTGCCCTCCGCCCGCCCACGCTCCTTGGCATGCCATTCGCAGCACTGCTGCGGAGGGGTGTGCAGGAGGGGGCTTCCACTGAAGGCCCAATGGGGCTCTGGGCCTGTCACTCGCTCATGTCTCTGCCAGCACCATCCTTGGAGCCGCTCCAGCGCTGTGCGACTCTCCCTGGCCGGGCTCCGCGGAGTGCAGAGGGAGGGACTCGCGCTCCAAATTTAGCCTGATGAAACGATTGTACTTTTTGTTTCAAGCTCTCTGCTGCCAGCGGTGATGGCTCCTGCTCTGCCTTCTTCCCTGCAGGGGCTTTACTTTGCTTTGCCCTCCCGTCTCCAGCATCCACCTGCCCTCCTTTCCGGGAGAGGAAGGTGGGGAGGTGACGAGCAGCGCTGCAGCCCTGGGCGATGCAGAGCCGCAGCTCGGGGTGCTGGGGGGCAGCCGGGGACCACTCTGCCAGCAGGCGCCTCGGTACCGCAGGGCTCCCCGGGCTGTGCCCGCATGCAGCATCCCTCACACTGCGGGTCTTTCCGGCACAAGGGACCAGCTTGTTCCCAAGGGCTGCAGGAGGGCTGCTTCCCCCGGAACTCGGCCCCGGGCTCTTTTCTCCCTGGCCTGTTGGTTTTAATTAGTTATTTTTAGGTCACAGTGAGGTGATATCTCTGGACGTGACTCGGCTGCGTCTCTGGCCAGCCTGTCTGAGAGACTGCCCCAAGTCCAAGGAATGCTGCGCCGGGCAGCGCCTCCGGCGCCCAGCCCACCACATGGGGTTGGGTGCAAGTGACGAAGCTTGGAGAGGCACGGACTGTGCCAGCCCCATCCCTGATGTGCCCCAGGACATCCCTGGGGTGCTGGGCTGCCATGGGGCGCCCCGAGTGTCTCAGAGTGGGGGGCCCAGGCACCCTGAAGAGCAACCATGGCTGGGCCTGGGGCTGCCTCCCATCCCCGGGTGGCAGGGACGAGTCTGACTGCGGGTGCCATTCCCTGAGCCCCGGGTGACTCCGATCCCCAGCCCATGGAGGGCTGGGACACCAACAGGGCTGGGACATCGGCCCCCCTCCAGCAGCTGGGTCTCAGGAGATGCAATGAAAATGCCTTTTTGCTAACGATGATTTTCTTATTTACCCATTAAAAGCACTTGTAGGCCGCCTCCTCCCCTG
>VYZM01011932.1:381424-394104 GCA_013398915.1 Dromas ardeola | reverse complement strand
TTTGCAAGTTTTTTTTTTTTTTTTTGTGCTTTTTTTTTTTTTTTTTTTTTTTTTTTTTTAGTTCCCTGGGAGCTGCGGGCCAAGGGCAGGCGAGTGGGAGCTCCACAGCTCACCTCCGCACTCCGCTCTTCCCAGGCATCCCTGCCCTGGTTTTTATTTTGTGATTTTTTTGCTTTCTCTGTTGTCTCTAGTCGTCCGGCGCCCCATCTGACAATGATCCTCTCGGTCCCCTTCCTCCTGGCTGGGGTAAGTACTGAGCCACCTCACCTGCCCGCTGCCGTGTTCACCAGACAGCCCACTGGGGATGCTCCTCGGTCACCTGGAGTGGGACCCTGCCAGCCCCGTGGGGAGAGCAGTGCTGTCAGCAGCTTCTTTCCTCCCATCCCTGGCATTAATGGGAATGGTGGCTGGGGAGCCAGTGTTTCTCATGCTCTGCTGCCTGTGGGGCTGAGTCTGCCCGTGATTAGCACGGTCTCTGATTTGAAATCCAGCTTTTTTTCCCTTTTTCCCCTTTTCCTGGAGGAGTTCCCAGTCTCTCTCAGCTACTGAATGCAGAAGTGCTTGTGGTTGTTCTTTGGACAGGGGGAAAGGTTGGGGATCCAACTCCGCGCTCATCCCCAGACCTCTCCTCTGCTGAGCAGGGATCCATCCTGCTGCTGTGTGTGCCTCCCAGGATGCTCTGCCCTGGTCCGCAGCGTGGCTGGGAGTCAGCAGGAGCGGGGCTGCCTCTCCCCATGGCCCAAGCGTAACGTGTTGCGACGTTTTGAAAGGTGTCTGTGCCATTCCCAGGGCAGGGAGTCCCCCCTCCGTCATGAGAGCATCCCTGGAGAGGGCAGGCTGGGATGCTCGTGGGTGCAGTTGGGCAGCAGACTGGCAGTGCTGTGCCGGGCAGGCAGGGAGGGCATGAGAGGGGTTAAAACTGCAGGGAGCGGGACAGGGGGGCCTAGGCTGCTAAGGGGGTCTCCAAGGGCAGAGTCTCGATGGGGAGAGTGCTGGAGCCTTTGCTGCCACACTGTGTGTTCCATCTCCTGCATCAGTGAGGAGAGGGGCCCCATCCCCAGTGTCAGCTGGGCAGACCTGGGGGAAACACAGCTTGTGCACAGGGCTGAGCACCCTGGAGTGGGGATCCCCAGGATGGATGGAGTCCCCAGGATGGATGCAGTCCCCATCATCACATGTGGGGTCTGCCTGAGCCACGGTGTGGGGGCTGCTTCCCACAGTCTGGGAGTGAGACGGAGTGAGGGGGGCCGTGGTGGCTGGGAGGTGACAGTGGAGTGTGCGTGCAGGGCGTCCCTGCCGACATGGAGCAGGGCCGTGCGTGGGGGGAGTGACGCAGGCACGTGGAGGGAGGGAGGTGTGTTGCGTGTGGGGCACACGTGTTGGTGGGGAGGCAGCGAGTGTGCATGGGCGTGCGCAGGGGGTTGGCTGGCGAGAGGCAGAGCGGCGTCGGCAGGCGTGCAGGCAGGACGAGACGGGGTCTATGGGGTGGGTGCGGGCACCCGGGGGCTGGCGGGGTGGGGAGCGGGTGCAGAGGGCCAGGGCATATGGTACCCAGTTGTGGCTGGGGAGGCACTTGCTGTTCTGAGTGTGCAAATAGCGTCATGAGCAGGTGTTGGGAAGGTGGTGCCCAGGGAAGTGTCTGTGGCACACGTGGGGAGTGTGTGCTGGGAGGCTGCTGTACAAGTGTGTGAGGCTGTAGGCACAGAGGGGTCGGGCAGTGGTGCTGGTGTGACTGGCATGGTTCTTTTATGCCTGTGTGTAACAGAAGGAGGTGTGGGTGTGCATGCCTGTGCAGCGCATGCCGGGAGCACGAGCTGTGGCCTGGCAGCAGGGCCACGCAGGGAGTTCGGATGCGTTTGAGAAAGTACCTGCAGATCCACCTGGAGGGATGCCGTGCTTGTGGAGCGCTGCGTGTCCGAGGAGGGTGCGTGTGCCGCCTGCCCAGTGAGATGTATGGCCGAGCATGCCTCTTGTGCCAGCCTGGCAGCACATTGGCACGGCTGGCCTCTGCCGTGGCATCTCCATGCACGCTGGCCTTGGAGGCACTGGAGAAAGCCAGCCTTCCGTGGAGGTGCAGCAGCTTCTGCACATAGAAGAAATGTAGAGGTTTTTATCTTGCCTTTTCCAAATGAGCCAGGGCAGTGTCGGCGGGGAGGTGGGACAGGGGGAGCTGACAAACTTCTCGTGAGCTGGGAAGGGGAGGGCTGTTCCTGGGACTGCGGGTCAGGGTGCTCCAACTAATGCTTCCTCTCCCTTTCCTCTTAGAGAAGAGACAGGACAATGGGCGAGTGTATTACGTGAACCACAACACACGGACCACCCAGTGGGAAGACCCTCGCACACAAGGGTAGGCAGCCCGTGGGGAGAGCAGGGAGGATGCTTCTGGTTTCGGAAGGTGCATGCCATGGGCTACTGAGTGCTCAGAGCTGTCTGTGCCGCGGGACTGGGCAGGCTGCAGTGCTGGGGAGCCAAAAGCACTGAGAACTGCAGGCAGCGAGCAGGCAGTGCCGGAGCCCAGGAGGGTCGGACACTGCAACCCTTGGCATTGCGGGGCAGCTCTCTGGCTTGCAGGAGCTGAGGGTAGAGATGATGAAGTGATGAGGAAGACTGCAGGGCTTCCTCGGCACAAAGGTGCTTGCTTCTTGCCCTGTTGCCTTCCTACGTGGCTCTGCTTGGGCTCCTGAGAGCTCTGGGTTGTGGTTCTCCAGAGACCTGCCCCAGCTGAGGACCTGACCCAGGTCTCCACGGAGGCCACCTCTCCTGCAGACAGAGAGCGAAGCTGTAACTGTGGCTAGTCCTGGCCATGGCCGAGAATGCAGCCCAGGCAGGGCTTCTGTCTCGGGTTGCAGGCAGGAACTTGCTAATCCCATACCACAAATCCTTCCTTTGTCTGGCACGGAGCTGCAAATTGAAGGTGGTCTCCAAGGGCAGCAATCAGATGGCCGCAGTTCAGGGTGAGATGCGTGTGATGTGCCTGCCCAGTGACCCATTCCTTGTCGTCAGGATGATCCAGGAGCCGCCGCTGCCACCCGGCTGGGAGATGAAGTACACAAACGAGGGTGTGCGCTACTTCGTGGACCACAACACTCGCACCACCACCTTCAAGGACCCGCGCCCTGGATTCGAGTCTGGGTAAGCATTTTTGGGCTGGGCCCCTCACTCTGCAGCCAGGCTGCACGCTGGGAGCTGGGACATGAGCTGCCTTCCCACAGTTGTGACATGGAGTGGGGGAAGTGGGTCAGCTTTATTGCAAAGACGTTGAGTAGTGGGTTTAGGGCCTCATATTTGGTCGTGATGGAGGTGAGCTGCACCCTAGAGATCTTCCTCCTGATTGGCAAGTGATGAGGCTGCTGAGGTCAGGCAGCTTGCTCCAGGGCAGGTGAGGATGCTGAACCACGGCTCATGCTGCTTTTGCAGGAGCAAGCAGGGTGGCTCCCCAGGGGCGTACGACCGGAGCTTTCGATGGAAGTACCACCAGTTCCGCTTCCTCTGCCACGTGAGTAGAGTGGCTGGAGGGCCCTGGCAGCTTGGGGGCTGGATGGGTGCGGGGACAGCCTGACCCCGTGGGCAGGTGTGGGTGATGAGACCCACTGTGCCAGCTTGCACAAAGCCTTGTGTCTCTCTGCCTTGCTTGTAGTCAAATGCGTTGCCCAGTCACGTGAAGATCAGTGTTTCCCGACAGACGCTCTTTGAGGACTCCTTCCAGCAGGTGAGGAGGTGCCGGGGCCGCCGAGCCTGGGGAGGTGTGGAGCCGGCCCTCGCACCAGCCCACAGTAACGCTTCCCCTTGCTTCTCCCCAGATCATGAACATGAAGCCATACGACCTGCGGCGCCGCCTGTACATCATCATGCGAGGAGAGGAGGGCCTGGACTATGGTGGCATCGCTAGGTGAGCGCCAGCCAGCGTGCTGGACCACACACCTGCTGCTGGATGGGTCTGTGCCCTGGCTGCAGCGTGAATCCCTAAAGGACAGTGCAGGCAGGGGAGTCTGTCCGGCAGCTGCTCTTGGGGTACCTCGCCTTCCTGCAGCACCTGCTTGGGCAGAGGAGCCCAGCGGTGTTTGAATGGGAAACGGTGTGAGTTTTGGGAATGATGGAACACCCTAAAAGCATCGCAGCAGCCTGTCCCTGGCACAGAGAGGGCTGGGGCACCTGGCTGGGGCTCTCCTGCAGCCCCCAGTGCTGAGTGCCAATGCCTGCTGCCCCTGAGGCGTGGAGGTGATGGGTCGCACAGCCTCTTCTCGCAGCCGACAGGCCCTGGTGTTTCCCGGGACGGTCGGTGCATGTCGAGGCAGACGTGGTGGGATGCAGTTGCTACAAGGATGCAGATGCATCCGAGGATGGTGTAACCGTGCAGCACAGGCTCTGTCTCAGCTGGAGGGGAGTCCCCGTGTCCTTGTCAGCCTGGGCCGGCTCGTTTGGAGCGTCTGCCTTGGTCTGGGCTAATGCTTCCCCCTGTCTGCTGCTCTCGCCTGCTCCTCCTTCGTGGTGCCGCTGCCCCCGGCTCTGGTGCAGGGGCTCCTGCTCTCCACCTCTCTCTGTGTCCTGCCAGTGGTTTTACCCTATGGTAGGTTACGTCATGCTGTTCTACCACAGGGTAGAACCACGGACGGGATGCCGGGGCTGCCTCTGCATCTGAGGACTCTCGTCTCCCTGTGCGGCTGGGGGAGCAAAGCCAGGATGGTACCCATCCCACACTGCTTTGAGCTCGGTGTGGGGCTCCTGGGGGGAGCCTGTGTGGGGAGGCTCGGGGGGTGTGTGCACAGCAGCGTGTGTGTGTACACGTACAACAGCATGGGTGGGACTGAGACGTGTGGTGCCTGTTGGGATCCCCGGTTCTCTGAGCGGTGTCTCTGGCGAACTGGGACATTTCTTGCTGGTGTCTCCAGAAGCCCTTTATGAACCATGCAGAGCACCCCTGGGGCAGAGGACACCCTCACCAAGGCACACCAGGGCCCAACGCTTGCACTGGCACCCCGAGGAGATGGGCATCTGGTTTGTGCGGGATGTGCTGCGGAGGCACGTGGCTGTCCCCTCCGCCAGGGTGCAGCCTCCCTGAGTGCCCTTGGCTCCTCGAGCTGCTTGTCACCGCGCTCCCCCTTCTTCTTGCCCCAGGGAGTGGTTCTTCCTCTTGTCCCACGAGGTGCTCAACCCCATGTACTGCCTCTTCGAGTATGCTGGCAAGAACAACTACTGCCTGCAGATCAACCCTGCCTCCTCCATCAACCCCGACCACCTCACCTACTTCCGCTTCATCGGCCGCTTCATTGCCATGGTAAGCACCCAGGGTGATGGGATGAGAGGGGTTGGGGAGGAGATGGGAGACGAGATGCTTCGTTTGTGTCCCCCCACCAAAGAGCAGTGGCCTTGCAGCAGACCAGGGTGGTCAGCGGGCCGAGGGGAAGCTCTGCGTTCGTGGCTGTGCTGGGCTCTGTGGCTCTCTGGACCCTAACCCCAATGGCAGCTTGGGGCTGAGGCTGAGATCCCCAGCACCATGGGTGGCCCGGATAAGGTGCTCCCCTTGGCATGCCTTTTCCAGCCCCAGTGTCCCTGGAGCTGTAGGCTTGGTGGCCTTTTCTAGCCCAAGGCATGGCAAGGGGAGCACAGCACCGCACCAACATTGCTCCCGCTCTACACCTTTCTCGTCTGGGCCACCCATGGTGCTGGGGACCTCAGCCCCAAGCTGCCGTAGGCTTTGTGGCTCCGCTCGGCTCAGCACTGTCACCCTCTTTAAGCTCCTTCTCACTCAGGTGTGGGTCCGTGGGAGGCAGGCCACTGACGGGGTGCTGTGGGGAAGGCTGTGGGGTGGTGCCTTTTAAATACAGGGAATGGCCATGGGGCCAGAGGGGACCTGGTTTCCCAGGGGCTGTGTGGTGGGGATGGCTCCAGTTCTTTGGCTGCCACCCCAGGTGCTGTTGGGTCTGCAGCTCCGGGGACTATTTTTAGCCCCAGCAGTGTGAGATTTTCCAGCTGCCCAAGCCCCAGAGCGGCTCCTCCCGTTTGTCTAACATTCCCCAAGGCAAAGGTGGCATGGGTTGCCTGGCCCTGGGCTGGCAGGGGGGCTGGCAGGAGCTCCCTGAGCTCAGGGAAGGGTCCCTGGCCGACGGCCCCACGAGGTGTGGATGGGAGGTGGCTGCGTGCTGCTCAGGTCCCCGCTCTGTCCTGCCTTGCCCTGCGCGTTGCAGGATACCAATAAAACCCCAGACTATTACTCACCGCTGGGCCGTTCTAGACAAGCGTCTGCATTATTTTTGGCTGCCTTTGCCTTGGGGCTCCTGGAAGCCAGGGATTCAGGGAAGCCGCAGCACAGCTCTGTTTAAACAAGTGCTCTTAATAGAGCTGCGAGGGGAGAAGGAGACGCGGTGGAATTTGTGGTGGGGAGGGGAGAGGGGCTGCAAGCACACCCCACACCGGGCGAGCCGCCCCCGGGCAGCGCTGCTGGGGGGAGCCCACTCCTTCCCACCGCATTTGCCAGCCAGGAGTGAGCGCCGCAGCTCTGAGACCCCAGGAGTGATTCCCTTTTGCCCCACGGCTGCCCCAGTGGTGGAGCATTGTCTCGCCCCACACGTGTCTGTCCTGGGGTCCCCCGTGACCTGACGTCACCTCCCTGCCAGGCTCTGTATCATGGAAAGTTCATCGATACCGGCTTCACGCTGCCCTTCTACAAGCGGATGCTGAACAAGCGGCCCACACTGAAGGACCTGGAATCCATCGACCCGGAGTTTTACAACTCTATCGTCTGGACCAAGTGAGTTCCTTGCTTTCCCTCCCAGCCCATGGCCCGTCCTGCTGCGGGGAAGGCAGCACTCCTCCCCACGGCCCCTTGCTGCTGCCAGGTGCCTCCATCAGAAATCACATCCCAGGGTCCTCCTACAGGGAGAACAGCCTGGAGGAGTGTGGCCTGGAGCTGTACTTCATCCAGGACATGGAGATCCTGGGCAAGGTGACCACCCACGAGCTGAAGGAGGGTGGCGAGAGCATCCGGGTGACAGAGGAGAACAAGGAGGAGTACATCATGTGAGTGGCCGTCCCAAGGCCCCCGCCGGGCGCCTACCCCCACTGGCTGCAGGGCAGTTCTGGGTGGGAACATGGGGTTTGGGACGTGGCCGCTTCCCTGGGCTACGTGGCCTGTGACAAGTATGGGCTGGCGCGGTCGGCTGAGCTCTGCTGCGGTCTGGCTTGCTGCTGGCTGGGCAGTTGCCAGTACTTTCAGGAAAGAGGAGAGGGGAGAGAGGGTGAGACTTCTCTCCCTGTCCCGTGGCTGCTCACCCTGCCTGTCCACGGCTGGGCTGGCTGGGGGCTGCCAGGGCCAACTCCTCCTGCTGATGGTAGGCTCTGGCCAGGGGACGTGGTTTGTACCCCTCGTTCCCCCGACAGCTGCTGGTCTGTGCTCAGGGCTGTCTGCTGCTCTTGGTTCAGAAGTGGAAATAGAAACCCACTAGTGGGAATTGAGGGGAGCCCTGGTGATTTGCAGGAGCCCCTCTCCCCCTCCCCACGCACCCCTTTGGCTCCCAGGGCCCTCCCCGCTGGTGGGAGGGATGGCAGGGGTTCCCTGTGCTGGGCCAGCGGCGCTGGCTGCCTGCCGACTGCCGTCTGCCTTCCCAGGCTGCTGACGGACTGGAGGTTCACACGGGGCGTGGAGGAGCAGACCAAGGCTTTCCTGGACGGCTTCAACGAGGTGGTGCCGCTGGAGTGGCTGCGGTACTTCGACGAGAAGGAGCTGGAGGTGAGCTGACGCCTGCGCTGGGATGGGGACACGGAGATACTGATCCTTCCCACCCTTCCACAGGCTGCCCCAAGAACGGCCCGTGGGTGACGGCAGAGCGCACAGGCTCTGCTCATGCCCACTGCCCCTCGGCTCTGCTAATGGGGGTACCCCTGCCCCAGGTGGTGGGGTCTGTGGGGTGGCTCGTTGGGTCTGTTAGCAAGAAAACATCTTGTTGGAGGTGAGGAATTCCTCCCGGACACTTCCATTGCCCAGTGCTGGAGCCTGTGCCTTGTGCAGCTCAGCACTGGAGGAGTCAGTGCTCCGAAGTGCGGGCACAGGGCCCCGTTTCTCTGCCCCTGCTGACTGTTCCCTGTCCCTAGCTGATGCTGTGCGGGATGCAGGAGATCGACATGAACGATTGGCAGAAGAACACCATCTACCGGCACTACACCAAGAACAGCAAACAGATCCAGTGGTTCTGGCAGGTCAGTCCCAGCACCGGCAGTGCCTCTGTCCTGCTCCCCAGCCCTGGGATTGTCCCCTGCCCGAGGCCGGGGGCAGGCAGGGCTGGCCCGGGACAGGCAGCCTCACCAGGCTGTCAGGAAGAGCAAAATACAACCGCGAGCACGTGTCCAGCAAGAAACATTTGGCTGTGGCTGGCAGAGGCCCCGGCGCCACTGCCGAGGACAGCAGGCAGCACTTAGTGGTCAGTGTGCTTCTAGCAATAGCTGCTGCTCTTGGGCAAGATGACAGGAGGGGGTGACATGTAACAGAGCTGCGCCAGTTCAGGCGGTGCTGCTCCCGTCTGGCCAGGGAGACAAAGGGGTCAAAAATGGCTCTGGAGGAGGGTGAAGCTGGGCAGAGCTGCTCCTGGTCCCTGAGGATGCAGGACTGGAGGCGAGGGCTGGACCACATGCCTGGTGGGCTGCGCTGCCCTGGGCTGTGTCTGAGCCTGGAGGGTACGGTGTGTTCACGGCAGGAGCTGTGCTGCAGGACGGTGCCCCAGGCCCCAGGTTTGGGGGTGAACAGGGATCCCACTCTCCTGCTGCGTTCTCGTAGGTGGTTAAAGAGATGGACAACGAGAAGAGGATCCGGCTGTTGCAGTTCGTGACGGGGACCTGCCGCCTGCCCGTCGGGGGGTTCGCGGAGCTCATCGGTGCGTGTTCCCGGATGCTCAGCTCAGGGAGGGGGGTCCTGGGGAAGCGAGTGGGGGCAGCGGCCATATGTGGGAGCCGGTGGGTGGGACCTGGTTGGCTGTGTCTCCATCACAGAGTGCGAGGCAGCCCGCAGCACATAAGCAGTGAAGCAGCTGAAACGTCTGAGCACGGCGATTAATCCGGTAGTATGCTGTACCCAGAGAAATTCCTTAGCCATGAACTGTGCCACCACAGTTAACTTTGTCAGTCCAGCTTGTAATCTCATTTTGAATGAGATTTGATTTTTTGATTTAATTTTGATTTTTGTGCAATGAAACCCCTTTTCCAGAAAACCACAGCACGGCATTATTCTGCTGTCATCCTTTAATTTGCTACTTTTTGGGGCCTGTACCAGCCTTTCCCTTACTTTCCTGGAATCAGTGTCAAGCTAACCAGCTAATTTAGACCACTTATTTATTCTTGCTGGCATATTAGCTTTTTTCCAGCCCCCTGGAACCTCTCCAGTATTCACAATGTGTTAAAAAGCGACCTCAGTGACTCAGACTTCCTGAGCCAGGTCCTTTAAAACTCTCAGATGGACCCGCTCAGTCCTGCGGGTCTACGGATGAATAGGTTTTAGCGCTTGCTGTTTAACCATCCTGCTCAGAAGCCATGCTGTTATCTCTCTCTGCTGTGAATATGCTTTTCAGCTTTCTCCATTCTTGCTTTTTGTACATCTTCTCTGCAAAGGGGTGAAACAAGGGTGAAACAGGCAGTGACTGCTGCTATGGATTTATGCCCCAGTGTGTCTCTAGGGTCATTAGGACTGGTGATGGTGCGATCTGCTGGCTAACGGTGTGTCGGAGGGTTTTCTTTTTCGGCTCCTGGTCATGTAATGAGATTTGCTGTGCTCATAATTAACAGGCAGCAACGGGCCCCAGAAATTCTGCATCGATAAAGTTGGCAAAGAGACGTGGCTGCCTCGGAGCCATACATGGTAAGTCATTTCTCCTTGGCCCCGTTAGGAGCACACGGGGACAATCGCTGGCAGTCTCTGCGGGGCTGCGTGGGGCCCTGGGTGCCCTCCGTCCCCTCCGCCCACGTTCCTGTGGGACGTAGCTGCTCTGCTGTTCCTGGCCGTGCATCTTACCGCAGCTACTGTGCATGGCTGAGGCCAGAGGGGACCCCGCCGTGGGGAGGAGGATTGGGATCACGGCGCTATTCACAGCCTCTGCTGTCTCTCCAGCTTTAACCGTCTGGACCTCCCTCCCTACAAGAGCTACGAACAGCTGAAGGAGAAGCTGCTTTATGCGATTGAGGAGACGGAAGGATTTGGACAGGAGTGATGGAGCCTTGGTGCTTTCCCAGGGTGGGGAGGGCCCTGGAGTGCTGCCGGACACAAGGTCCTGCCCGCCGGTGCCGGCGGAGCCCAGGGCCGAGCCCTCTCCGCAGGATGGTGCGCAGGCAGCTGCGGACGCTGTTGCTCTTGTTCCTGTGCGAGATCTGCACTAACGCAGCCCCGGGGGAGACGGGTCTGCGTTTCCCTCCCCAGACAAATTCGAGGTGTGGTGGGGAGGTGGATGTAAAAGCCTGGCGCTGCTCGGCTCACGAGGGGCGCGGGGTGGCACAGAGGGGACAGGAGAAGCCCTGGGCCTTGGCAGGCAGCGTGCGGTGCACCAAGGCTCCCCGGTCCCCCCTCGCAGGCACAGTTAACTTTGAGATCTGGTTTCGGCACATGCTATTTTTTGCCCCTAGTCTTTTTCTGCCTTTTCATGGTGTTTTAATACATGCAGGTGAGGAGGGGAAATGAAATGGCTCTCGAACCGACTCTCAGGTCGCATTTGGGCCTGATCCTGCACCCGGCAAAGGTAACAGGGAACCCCTCGTTGATGCTGTTGGGGCTGCTGCACCACATGAGGACCAGGATGGCCCCTTTCCACACCAGACCCGTGTCCACTCAAACCCAGGGCCTGGCCGACCGTGTCCATTGCGTGTTTTGATTTGCAAGCGTGTGACCCCTGTGCTGTTGTATTTAATGTTTAAGTGGTGTGTTGCTCGGAGCTGGTGCTCCGCAGCAGCCTCGGGGGCTCCAGTGACATTCGGGGCACACCTGGCTTTGCTTGGTTCATGGGTTTGGCCCAAACTCCCTGTGTTTCCTCTGTTGCCGGCTGGGCTGGTGGCAGGAGCTCCTGGAGCGGCGGGTGAGGGCAGGATCAGGCCTCTTGCCCCTCGCCTGGATACCACGTCCGCCACTGTCCCCCCAGCGTGCACAGGGCGGGGACAGACCCGTGTGAGCGTTGGTGTACATAGCTGTACATAAAGGAAGTCTATGGATACAAGACATTGCAATAGCTTTTGACTGGTAACCGGATAGTTTTGTACTGCACCATCCTGCCTCAGCGATGCCGACTTCTTGTGCAATAAATGATAAGCAGCTGCCGAGGTCTGTGTCCCTGGTCGGTGTGTCGCACGGGGGGACAACCCCCCTGCGGTGCGGGGACTCAGCTGAAGGGCCGTGATGGGCGCCCAGAACTCATCAGCGGGGTTGTGAATAATACATATTTTTTTTTTCCATGCGCACAGTGCCCGGGAGGGTCATGCTGGGCGCAGCACTCCTGCCTGCCTTTGCCCAACCTATAATCACACTCTGCTAAAAATGTCTCCAGGACACTTTGCCAGGGGTGGATCTGCCTCCCTGTGCCACCGTGTGAAACCCAGAGCAGCATTGGTGGAATAAAATCAGGTGAATGAGGCCCATGGCCATAGGCTGGCAGTGTTTAGTAAAAAAAAAATCCAACACAAACAGAACTAAACAAACCCACTATTCATATCACCGAGGGACAGCCTGCATCCAGTAATTTTGCCATGACTTTGTTTTTCAGCAGCTGCCTTGGCTGGTTGATTCTTTGTGTGTATTTGGGGTGGTTTGTTGGTTTGGTTTTTTTTTTTAATAATCTGTACTTGTGCCAGCTGTGGCACAGCTGGTGCCAGCCCAGTCCCAGAATAAATGCTTCAATCACCGTGGCAGGCTGCTGGCACTTCACAGTCTCCTGGCACGGGTGCACCGACACAGAGCTTGTGCCCACCTGGAGCCCTGGGAGCCTGGGAGGTGGCAGGAGAACTGGTGGCATCTTGTGCCGGGGAGAGGCATGTCACCCTTTGTGCCATCTCCTAGGACATGGGGCAGCACATGTCCATCCTGCCCCTTTGGCCCAGGAGGGCAGAGAGCAGCGACCTGCACTCGCTGTCCCTGTTGTCCTGATGTGGCACAGTGATGTGGCACAGGATGGCAGGTTGTAGGTGTGGCTGCCCCCGAGATGCTGCACAAGGGAGGCTCCCCGGTGTCATGCCAGCACAAGAGGCCAGCCTGTTTCGGTGCCACCACAAATGTTTTAACCACGAAGCCTGAGGAGCAAGATGCGGGCTGGCAGGACGCTCTGTGCCTCCCCAGGCAGGCAGCAAAGCCGGTTCTGTCACCAGCATAGAGCTGTGGAAGCTGCAACAGCAGCCATGTGCCACCTGCACGACACCAACAGGCATCCAGGTACCCAGGGACTGTGCAAATAGGAACCAGATTAAATATACAGATGTCTTATGTTGCATGAAAATTGTCTAATTGTAATTAATTAGTCCTGAAGAATGCAAATGCATATGCGCACTGTGAGCCTCATATGGTAATAACCTGATGCCTTATGGGAGGAAGGGAAGATGTTCTTCATAGCATGGTAGCACCCTGCACTGCCTTTCCGCCTCACTGGAGCAGGATCCCATCTTCGTTCCCCTCTGTGTTTCTACCGCTGCAGAGCATCACGTGAGCCAGTACAGTTTTTATCTTT